>JAFIRS010003127.1:0-154625 GCA_018342105.1 Gonioctena quinquepunctata | reverse complement strand
TGACATCATTTTATTTTTGGATTCCGGTCAAACAAAAATTGTAAATCGAGAGAAATTTTCCTCCTTGCGTTTCTGTTATCCTGATAGCATTGAAAATCTTTGTTATCCCAATCAAAATTTTCTTTGAATGATGTACCAAAAATTAGAATTTGTCCGAATTTGTATTAGGAGAGCAGAAAAGCGAGGAGGTATGTGGACTGACATCATTTTATTTCTGGATTCCGGTCAAACAAAAATTGTAAATCGAGAAAATTTACCTCCTTGCGTTTCTGTTATCCTGATAGCATTGAAAATTTTGTTATCCTGATCAAAATTTTCTTCGAATGATGAACCAAAAATTAGAACTAGGCCGAATTTGTATTAGGAGAGCAGAAAAGCGAGGAGGTGTGTGGACTGACATCATTTTATTTCTGGATTCCGGTAAAAAAAAATTGTAAATCGAGAAAATTTACCTCCTTGCTTTCCTGTTATCCTGATAGCATTGAAAATTTTTGTTATCCTGATCAAAATTTTCTTCGAATGATGAACCAAAAATTAGAACTTGGCCGAATTTGTATTAGGAAGCAGAAACGCGAAGAGGTATGTGGACAAACATAGTTTCATTTCTTGATTTTGATGTACCAAAAACTATAGTTTGGGCAAATTTGTATAAGGAGATCAGAATGGCGAAGACGTATATGGACTGTGTTAATGTAGGTAGAGGGTATGGATCCTTTATTTCAACTGCAGTTAGTGTATGGATCCTTTGTTTCAAATGTGGGTAGTGTATGGATCCTTTATTTCATACGTAGGTAGAGAGTAAACGTTATCTGAGTAGAAGAGTCTATTCCCCATAAGGCGATGGTGACATTAATAGAAAGAGATGAAAGATCATTTGTGAGTCATAGTAACGCATATAGACATGTCATGGCCACCATTCTCAATTAAATATATATTGCATTCATTGTCGTACACGACATGAAATCCTGTTCCAAGGAACATTCAACGGATAATTACAGTTTACTAGCTACTAAGCGGAACCACACCACTCATCACTTAGTAGCAGAACTTCGTTCGATTGCCATCTTCGTGACAGTAGATGAAGCTCACATACATATTTTTTTCTATCAGACTAACTACAGCTCACTACTTACCAAGCGCCATCCCATCTATTATTCAGTAGCAGAACTACAAATTACAGATTCCTTAGAATGAAAGTGAATAATGCACATTCATATTATTCACTTCTTTGAAACCTATTGCATTGTCATTGTTTTCAGGGAACATGTGATTGTTTTTAGAATAATCTATTAACAATGTACGGAGGCGTAAAAGTACGAAGGCATATAATGGCCAACAACAGAATATTTTTAAAAACATTTAGAATTGCTACTTTGAACAATTGTCACTACAAATTGACAATTTTCACTTGAAAGTGGCAATTCCAGAAGTTTTTGTAAGTGACAATTGTCACTTTGAACTGACAATTGTCACTTTGTAGTGACAATTGTCACTTCGAACTGACAATTATCACTTCGAACTGACAATTGTCACTTTGAACTGACATTTGTCACTTAGAAGTGACAATTGTCAGTTGAAAGTGGCAATTCGAAATATTTTTGTAAGTGACAATTGTCACTTAAAGTGACAATTGTCAGTTAAAGTGACATTTGTCATTTCGAACTGACAATTGTCACTTCAAATACAATTGTCATTAAAGTGACAATTGTCACTTCAAAGTGACATTTGTTAGTTCAAAGTGACATTGGTCACTTTGAACTGACAATTGTCTCTTCGAAGTGACAATTGTCACTTTCCTTTGTATTTAGAATTGTCACTTCCAAGTGACAATTGTCACTCTCAAAAATATTTAGAAATGCCATTTTGAACTAACAATTGTCACTTTTAACTGAGAATTGTCAGTTCAAAGTGACAATTGTCAGTTCAAAGTGACAATTGTCAGTGCAAAATGACAATTCCAGGTGTAGGCACTTCTATGCCTTCATAACAATGCCTAGGAAGTATTTCGCAATGCAACTGAAATAAAAAGCATTTTTCGTTAAACTTTGTATTTTCACTCAGTATATTATAAGATATGGTAACTGTTATATTCTAGATATCAGCTAAAAAAGTATTTGACTAAAATTCAATCAGCTATTCAGAGTGTGGGTGATCGAAAAAACATTTTTGGAACGAACTGCTCATAAATAATATTATTTCAAATTCATGTGAGAAAAATCTTATGACAAAAAGGGGAAATAAATAATAAACATAACAAATCATAAATATCCATTATAAAACAATAAAACTCACTTAAGAAAAAACATATATGGTATGGCCAACTGAAATAATTTGAATCGCACATATTATACACGGTGAAAAAATAACGTTCCAATCACTGACAGTTTGTTAAGTTAAGGCCACATTTTCATCGAAAAAGTCTCTTTGGAAGCAAAAAATCACTCAACCACGAGGTACACATCATCAATGTACATAATCGCGATCCCAATAATTGGATCATCAAAGTAACGCATCTTCAATGGATATATCTCAAACATAACTCTCGTTTTGAGTGGAGTATGCTAAAAATGAATCGAGTAGTTTCGGTTCAACCAGCTCCTGGGCATCTTGAACACTCAAGACGTCGCTTCCGCATGTATCGGCGATTTTCCTGAGTGTTGCCTGAAATAAACGTGCAATGATTTAGTATATACCGAATGGAATACGATTGTGATTGAAAAAATATTTTTTCAGTGATCCTCCAAGAAAAAAATAGACGTTTCGAATTTTATCAAATTCATCTTCAGGTCTCAACAATTAGTTTTTCCGAGTTTGATGCAAATAAAACTTAATACATAAACATACATGAAATAACTCTCATGGGACCACAGCTTCCACAATGAGTACGAAACAAACGAATACTGAGTATCAGAAAATAACTGTCAAACCTAACCTTTCATTCCCTCTCATCTCTCATATTAAGCCGAATTGGGTAAAATGTACAGGAGGTGATTCCTCACAATATTCTAATATGAATTGTCCAAATAAATTTATGTAAGAAACGCTTCGTTTCCAAGATACAGAGTGTTAAAGTTTTATTTTTATTTTCGTTTTTTTTAAATAACTTTCGAAATACTGACCTTAATTAAACGAAAATTGGTATTTGGAAGTTTTTTGACGTGTCGAATTCGAACCTGATGTTATTATTGCTCTTACTCGTAGGGGGCGCCACCTACATGTCTTTTTCTTTTTTTGAAGATCCATAACTTTTTTTGCATACTTCTAGTACATTATTCAGTAAAAAAATCAATTTCTCTATCATATCTACGTAAAAAGCTACCCTTGTTACAAGTCGCTATAAGCAACCGTTTTCTAGATATTTGGACTCGAAAATTTCAAGTCGATTATTTGATAATCGATGCGTGTTGAAGTTATTACCATTATTTTGCATTTTTTACAAGAATGCTTAGGAAATAAATTTGTCGTTTAAGCAAGTAGTTTTGGAATTCCATATTATGTGACAGTTAAACGTTTTGTTGTTTTGTTGAAGTTTATGTAAGTTTTAAAACAATAATTTTGAAAAAATGGATTATTTAAACAATAATGCTCATTTAGCCGATATGCATTTCGTTTATGGCCTTGCGGATGGCAATGCGCGCGAAGCAAGACGTATTTACCAGGAGCGATTTCCTAATCGAGTACTGCCTTCAGCTCCAACATTTACGAGCCTCCACCGTCGTTTGGCAGAAACAGGTCGCTTTAAGAGGGCAGCTGATATTATTGGAAGACCACGAGCAGTCCGAACCCCAGAATTGGAAGAAGTTGTTTTGAACACTCTCAGGGAGAATCCAGAAACAAGTACAAGAATAATTGCTGAAGCTCTCAATTCTACTCAGTCCACAGTTTTTTTTTTTTTTTTTATGTTCTGGTTCCCACGAAAAGGGATATCCTGTAATGTTCAGAGAACATCGTGGAACCTAGGAAAGAAGGTAGGAGTTGGTGTTCTTCTTAAATTTCTGAAGGTTGTATGCCTCGGGGAACACCTCCCTAGGCAATGAGTTCCAAAGCCTCGCTGTTCGTTGGATGAACGAGTCTTTGGAAAGTGATGTTCTGCAGGTCTCCAAAGTGACCACGAAGGGGTGTGATGACTGAACTTGACGGGTTAGTCTCGAAGAGACTGCCAAAGCAGGAACGATTGTTGATATTTCAGAAGAGCATCGCCCATGAAAATATCTATAAAATAGAGACAAATCGCCAACTTTTCTACGGCGTTCCAGACAAGTGAGCGAGTTTGTAAGCGAGGCATCACCGACGAGACGAATTGCCCTTTTTTGGACAGAATCAATAGCCTCAGGATATGTTTAGGTGCCGCGCTCCAAATATGGGAACAGTATTCCAGGACAGGTCGGATCTGTGCCTTATAGATCATCAGCAGCTGGGTGGGGGTGAAATAGCTCTTGGCACGAAACAAAAAACCAAGTTTTTGGGATGCACTTTTGGCAATGGACCTCACGTGATTTTCCCAGGAAAGGTTATTGCTGATAGTAATACCAAGCATCGATATGGATGACTTCAGTGGTATGGTTACTCCTGACAAAGTTATGTTAGGCACAGTGAGATCGGCTTTTCTAGAGAAAAGACATGCTTGTGTTTTGTTTGCATTGAATTCTACCAAGTTATTAGATTCCCACTCGAGAATTGTTGCTAAGTCCATATTTATATTATTAACATTTCTTCCTCGTTCATTTCTGGTTTCACGGGCTGATATAGGGGCCCTGGAAGAGAAAGCGGTATGGAGGGTACTATCATCGGCAAAGCTGTGTACTGGACATGAAGTTGCTTTCAACAGGTCGTTGATGTGAAGTAGAAATAGTGTTGGTGCGAGAATGGATCCTTGCGGAACACCAGCATTTATGAGTAGAGTGTCAGATGAAACTCCATCGACCACTACATGGTTTGGAGAATTAGTGTGGATTCATGCAGCACAAAATAACAATTATCAAATAAGAAATAACAAATAACAATTATCAATTAACAAGAATTAAAATGTAGCATTCATGCACTCAAAATACTAATTAAGAAATACAAAGTAAGCGAGGAGTTTATAAATCACTTTCTCAACACTTTGGGGTTTATACGGCACTGCAAACCAGAGACTTTCACGAAATTCACGGGGCACATTGAAGCTCTACCAACCACAAAATGACACAATTGAATTATTCATTGCCTCACTTGAAAAACTGAGGCTTTCTAACATGTTAAAGAAAGGATATTTGAATTCAAATATCAAATCACTATATGTAGTGAGTTCAAAATCCCATTAATTTTGCATATCCTATTTCCCTATATAGGAATTGAATGCGTTGACATTTAATTCTGACAGGACCAAGTGTAGTTGTCACACATACTCGTATATCGTGGAAAGAGACAGAGAAAGAGAGAGAGAGAGAGAGAGAGATATAATAAAGTCGTATGGAGGGGAGATATAGCTTTTTTTCTTGCGTTACATTTTCTACCAGCCAACACGTACCGCAAGCCGCGTAAAAGTAGTGTGGGCAATAAACTCCTTCAAGCCTTACAAGTCTCTGGGCCCAGATGGAGTATTTCCCATACTACTTCAGAGCGGAGTTGAACATCTAGCACCAGAACTGTGCAGACTGTACAGGCTGAGCCTAGCATTGGGATGGCTACCTCAAACCTGGAAAACTGTAAACGTGGTCTTTATTCCAAAACCTGGACGGAACTCATACGACCAGGCAAAGGCATACAGACCAATAAGCCTATCGTCATTTCTTCTGAAAGGCTTAGAAAAACTGATATATAGAGATATAAGGGAAACCGCTCTTGTAGAACGGCCTTCACATCAAAACCAACATGCCTATCTAACAGGAAAATCATGCGAGACAGCACTTCATCAGCTTGTTTCAAGGCTTGAAGAGTCTCTAGCAAACAAAGAAATTGCACTATGCACTTTTCTAGACATCGAAGGAGCCTTCGACAACACCTCCTTTGAAATTATGGTCTCTGCGGCCACTCGAAGAGGCATTGACGAAACGACCTGCAGGTGGATACACTCAATGCTTCACAATAGACTGGTCCAAGCCAACATGTTCGAGGAAACAGAGCAGGTTGAAGTTTCCAGAGGTACCCCACATAGTTGTAGATGAACTGCTAATTTCTCTGAATAACCAAGGGTATTACTCTCAAGGGTATGCAGATGACTTGGTCATCCTCATCAAGGGAAAGAATACTCGAACAACCTCAGAGCTAATGCAAAATGCACTGAGGACAGTAGAGGAATGGTGTAACACTGATTCCCTTCACCCGGAGAAGAAACATGGGAGATCTCATACCTCCCAGACTATTCGGTGAAACATTACAAGTAGTAGAGCAGGTGAAATATCTAGGGCTGATTCTCGACAAGAAACTAACCTGGAACCCGCATCTTCAACAGGTAACCAATAAAAGCAAGATAACCTTCATGATGTGCAGGAGAGCTTTTGGAAAAACCTGGGGGCTCAAACCGAAAGCCATGCACTGGCTTCACACAGCAGTAATAAGACCAAGAATAACTTATGGCTCACTCTTATGGTGGTCAAAAACATATCAAAGACAGGCAAAAACCAACCTTGGGAAAATCCAGAGGCTTGACTGTCTCTGCATCATGGGTGCAATGAATAGCACTCCAACAGCTGCAATGGAAATCATCCTAAACCTCGAACCCCTTGACTTACATGTCATTGGAGAGGATACAGACTGAAACAAACAAAAAAGGGGAGAATCCGAACAACTGGACATACCAGAATCACTCATGTAATCAACATCGAAGAACTCGAAATGATTTCAGACTACATGCAACCCCTATAATCATTCGAAAAACCATTCGAAACACGAATTGATGGATCTGGATGGGCCCCGAGTATAGAATCACAATCAACTGCGGACATAGTCTGGTATACAGACGGTTCAAAGACAGTTGAAGGAACGGGAGCAGGAATACATGGGGTAAGGCCAAGACGCGATTACATAATACCACTTGGCAAATGCTCCACGATATTCCAAGCTGAAACACATGCTATTATGGTATGCATTCAGAAGAATCTAGAAAGTGGTTATAGGAAAAAACACATCTACATTCTATCTGACTATCAAAGTGCTATCAAAGCACTCAACTCTATACAGATAAAGTCCAAACTGGTCTGGGACTGCCTCCAGAACCTCATCGAGCTGGCAAAACACAACGAGGTCACCTTGATGTGGGTGCCAGGTCATAGAGGCATTGAAGGCAACGTCAAAGCGGACCAGCTAGCTAGACAAGCATCTGAAACGCTATTCACAGGGCCAGAACCTGTACATGAGATTAGCAGAAACCGATGCAGGACCCTGTAAGTAGTAGGCGACACAGAACCTTTGGAGAGATCAGCCCGGAAACAGGCATGAATCCGAAGAACCTTATCAACAGGCTTCTAAACCTAATCAAAGGCACAAACCTGTTTGAATGAGGAACCACTGACGACAGAGTGATACAATAGACCCCAGCTGGTCGCAGTGTCAAGGGAAGCCAAGTGCCAACCCTGTCTCTGGCTCGTCAGCTTTCAACCAACCAAGCCGCGTAAAGGAACTCCGTTCCACAAGAAAGGACTCTCGAATTGCCCACTGGACGTCCTTCGTCACCCCTACGTATAACAAAAAAAAACTCACCAGAGCAGCGACCAAAACCGCATCGCTGTCGAACCGCTCCTCCTTCTCCCTGCACATCTTGACCAGCTTCTCCACCCCTCCGAGCTCCACCAGCTGCTTGGCCGCCTCCGTCTCGCCGCACAGCCTCGACAGCGCGATGATGCTCTTCTGCTGCAGTCTCTTCTCCACCTCTTCGCCGACGAACCTCGCCCTCAAGAAGGAAAGCAGCGCCGTGGGGGCTCGGATCTCGGTCAGTTGTTTCCTGCCCTCCGGGGAGGCCGACATGTTGGCCAGCAGGGTGGCCACTTGCTCCAGCAGGTAGATGGAGGCGCGGGGGCCTCGGCTCTTGACGGCTGCGAGCAGGCTGTCGGCCGTCTTGTTGCGGATGAGGTGCTTCATGGCTTTGGGGTCCATAGAACTCAGGTTGGCGAGCGCGGCGGCGCACAGCAGCAGGTTCTGGCAGCATTTCGTGGCGGAGGCGAATTTCGTGAGGGATTTTACTAGCTTTCGGGAGTAGTCTTGTAGACCTGGAACGAAATAATGATATTGCCTTATTTTGCACTTGAATGAATTTCATATATCGAACAGAGAGTTATAGTATTTCTAATCCCAATTCCCAGACAGCACGGAATATTCCTAGAATATTCTCTAAATATTCGAAAAGAGAAGAGTATATTCCGAATATACATGGAATATTCCTAGAATATTCACATGCCTCTAGCATATTCCAGGAATATTCCAGTATGCATATTCCTGGAATATTCTCGGGAGAATGTACCACGAATATTCTCGTGAGAATATTCCTGTATGAATATTCATAAGGTATTCCTGTGTGAATATTCATGGAATAATCATGTACGAATATTAATAGAATAATTAAAATTAATATTCTGTATTGTATATTCATGGAATATTCTCCCTTATTTATAACACCAATATAACCAGTTTAGAGTTCAAAATATGGGAAAAGTATGAGAAAAAGTGCGAATAGATGTATTTGATTTGCAAACAGGGTTTTTGTCCAGACAAGCTGACAAAAATACACTACTGTACTGACCAAATTATAATTGGTCGGAAAATATCGAGGTGCACTTTCACGACCAATCAAAACCATTCCGCGCGCGTCAGTGCCTGTCTTTCATCCGGTAGTCGTAGCTCAACTTGGAATATCCAGTGCTGTCTGGGTTGGACCGACATAAAAAGTTTCGGGAAGGAATTCTCTTTGCAGTTGCTGCCTTGACATAGGCGTCGGTATATTATTTTCCAGTGGTATTTTTTCAGTTACTTATTCTCACAATCATAGCAATTGATCACCCCATGTAAAAGTAGACACATGTTATCTCAACTGAATTTTATTATTTGTTTCGAAAGGTCTCCAGAAAGCCATATTGATAAAATTATTTCCAATGGATAATTCCTAACCTCACCAACACACGACACTGATTAAGGAATATTGTGAACTGAGGAAATCATGCGGCTTCAGATAACAGGTGTCCAATCCAGCTTGCCGAGCTTTTATTACTCAAATATATTTGACCGCCTTTACTAATAATCTGGGAACTAGATACACACGCCAGAACTTTTTTATGATTGTACCAGGAACGCTTTGAGAGTAAAAACACTGGTAGTATATACATTTCCCATTTGCCGGGCATTGCATATGAACACTCCTCGTAGTGCTCTTATTTTTATTGCCGTTCCAATTGGGATTAGAATAACTAAACCATACATTTCCAATGTGAAAGACCATTGTGTTTATTTTTATATGTACCTTTTTTGGATTACATAGCAGACTCGGATACAAAAGAATATTATTTAAAAAAAATGCACTCAACAGTTATATAAAAATGATTGAAAACAAAAATTTATGATAAGCTTTTATACAAATGCACTAAAATGGAAAGAATCCTTGGAGCCGCCATCTTGAATTCGTGGATTTTGACAATGAAATTATGATCTCCGACCCCAAAAACCCCCATATACCAATTTTTTATTGGAATTGGGCTATAACCACAAAACTCGTCGCCATATTGGAGCCGCCATCTTAAATCTATGAATTCGTGATCTCTGTCACCGAAAACCCCCACATACCAATTTTGAATAGAATCGAAGCATAATCACAAAACTCGTCCGGCATATTGGAGCCACCATTTTGTTTTTTCCCTACCTAAAATTCCATAATGGATTGTCACTGGAATTAGGAACACATGCCAAATTTCACTGGAACTAGAAGCTTTTTGAAACCAAATAATTCAACAAAAAATAATTAAATCATTGTCAGCGATGACATAAACTTATTTAATACGTTATAATACACGGCTTACATAAAAGCTTGTCTTTGAAAAATATTTTTGTTTTTGCTTTATTTAGTTCGCCTTAATCTGTTCATTTCTAATAGTGCATCGTTATTACAAGGACTCTTCCCTGTAAGTTTTGAGCTGAAAGAAATCATGATCTTCGAGCCCAAACACACCCACACACCAATTTTGAATATAATTTGACCATAATATCAAAAAACTCGTCCTCGAAAGGCAAGTCGCCATCTTGAATTTATAGATATTGACAAAAAATTCATAATCCTCGAACCTAAAAACCCCTACATACCAATTTTGAAAAAAATATGACCATAATCAGAAAACTCGTCTTCCATCTTGGGGCCGCCATCTTTATTCATAAATTTTGACAAAGAATTCGAAATCTCCAATCGCAAAAACCGCCGCATACCAATTTTGAACCGAATCGGACTATAATCACAAAACTCGTCCTCCATCTTGGGGCCGCCATCTTCAATTTATGAATTTCGACAAAAAATTCACAATAATCGACCCGCATACCAATTTTGAATCGAATTGGACCATAATCACAAAACTCGTCCTCCATCTTGGGGCCGCCATCTTGAATTTATGAATTTTGAGAAAAATTTCATAATCTCCGAACCCGAAAAACCCCCCCATACCAATTTGAATCGAATTGGCCATTGGATCACAAAACTCGTCCTCCATCTTGGGGCCGCCATTCTGAATTTATGAATTTCGACAAAAATTTCATAATATCCGGCCCCTAAAACCCCCACATACCAATTTCGAATCGAATCGGACCATAATTACAAATCTCGTCCGCCATCTTGGAGCCACCATTTTGTTTTTTTCTCTAAAAAAAATTAATATGCATTGTCACCGGAATTATGAACACCTGCCAAATTTCAAATTAATCAGACGACTAGAAGTAGGTCAAAATTCACTTGCACGATTTGACCCAAACTAACAAACGAACAAGTGAAACTAAATAATAGCTTGTGAAAACAATCAAACGATATTGATCGTTGAATAGAAATGAAATTGTGTGTCGCAGAAACAACTGAACATATTTTTTACACACATTTTTATATTGATAAATCTGGAAACCAAAAACTTTGGGAGAGGTCAATTGATCAAAGTTTCTGTGCCTAAGCTTTTAGTTTTCAGGTGTATGAATTCAAAATATTGCCGCCTACCTCTGTGCTCCTAGGAACCCACAGGTTTTTTTTGTTGGGAGTCCTAGATCAAAATATACCTCATTTGAAACCTTTTTTTTAACTTTTATTGAAACATTTTTTTAATTCGGACCGTAAACCATAAAATCCTGCCACCATCTTGAATTATGACAAAATATTCGTAATCGCAAACCCTAAAATCCTCTAAATATCAATTTTGATTGGATTTGGACCATAATCATAGAACTTGTCCACCACCTTTGGACCGCCTTTTGATTCGTTGAATTTTGACACCGAAATAGATTTTGGAACCAACGTTTTGGAACCGCCCTCTTGAATATTTAATATATATAACTCTGTCAATTGCCATCAACACTACGAATACAAACATGTTAATTAAAAATCTCCACTCTTGAAATGAAAAAAAAAATGAAATAAACGAAAATTTTGCGATATAAAGTTGATAATATAGAAAAAGTATAGTGCAAAAGTCTAGTGGTTCTTGGAAACTAGCACCTACATTTCATATAGTATTAGGAAAATAATCCAAAATTTAGAAACAATCCAGAAAATTCTAGAACACTCTAGAAAAAAAACACGAATATTCTAGAAAGATATCTAACACCCTGGAAAAACTATATCTAGATAATTCTAAAACATTCTTATAAGATATTCCTAGATATTTTATTGCTATCCATCTTTAATTTAAAAAAATATACTCATGAGATCATCATGAAAATAAAATGGCTAGGACTTTGTCTGAATTAGAAGGAAATGAGAGAAAACATTAAATTTACAAACATTCCAGGAAATTCTCGAACTCTCTAGAAAACTCCAGAACATTCTAGAAAAATTTCAAACACTTTAAAAAATCCCGAACACTCTAGCGAAATTCTCGGATACTCTTTACAATACTAGAACGTTCAAGATTCGATTTTCGAGTATTAATTCGACATTCCTAGATTTTCCATTGTTCTCCATCTTTAAATTGAAAGATTGCGCTGCTTCTAGTCAGTTATGAGTTTGAGTGGTGGTTCATGAGATCATCATGAAAATGATATGGCTAGGAATTTGTCTGAATTAGAAGGAAATGAGAGAAAACCTTAAATTCACAAACATTCCAGGAAATTCTAAAAACTCTCTAGAAAACTCCAGAACATTCTAAAAAAATTTTAAACACTTTGAAAAATCCCGAACGCTCTAGCGAAATTCTCGGATACTCTTGACAATACTAGAACGTTCAAGATTCGATTTTCGAATATTAATTCGACATTCCTAGATTTTCCATTATCTTTGAATAAAAAATAAACTGAGATTGCGCTGCTTCTAGTCAGTTATGAGTTCGAGTGGTGGTTCATGAGATCATCATGAAAATAATATGGCTAGGAATTTGTCTGGATTAGAAGGAAATGAGAGAAAACATTAAATTTACAAACATTCCAGGAAATTTTGAACTCTCTAGAAAACTCCAGAACATTCTAGAAAAATTTCAAACACTTTAAAAAATCCCGAACACTCTAGCGAAATTCTCGGATATTCTTTACAATACTAGAACGTTCAAGATTCGATTTTCGAGTATTAATTCAACATTCCTAGATTTCCCATTGTTCTCCATCTTTAAATTAAAAGATTGCGCTGCTTCTAGTTAGTTATGAGTTTGAGTGGTGGTTCATGAGATCATTATGAAAATAATATTTCTAGGAATTTGTCTGAATTAGAAGGAAATGAGAGAAAACATGAAATTCCCAAACATTCCAGGAAATTCTCGAACTCTCTAGAAAACTCCATAACATTCTAGAAAAATTTCAAAAACTCTAAAAAATCCCGAACACTCTAGCGGAATTCTCGGATACTCTTGACAATCCTAGAATATTCTAGATTCGATCCTGGAATATTCATTCGACATTCCTAGTTTTCCCATTGTTCTCCATCTTTGAATAAAAAATATACCGAAGATTGCGCTGCTTCTAGTCAGTTATGAGTTTGAGTGGTGGTTCATGAGATCATCATGAAAATAATATGGCTAGGAATTTGTCTGAATTAGAAGGAAATGAGAGAAAACCTGAAATTCCCAAACATTCCAGGAAATTCCCGAACTCTCTAGAAAACTCCATAACATTCTAGAAAAAATTCAAAAACTCTAAAAAATCCCGAACACCCTAGCGGAATTCTCGGATACTCTTGACAATCCTAGAACATTCTAGATTCGATCCTGGAATATTCATTCGATATTCCTAGTTTTTCCATTGTTCTCCATCTTTGAATAAAAAATATACCGAAGATTGCGCTGCTTCTAGTCAGTTATGAGTTTGAGTGGTGGTTCATGAGATTATCATGAATATAACATGGCTAGGAAGTTGCCTGCAATAGAAGGAAATAAGAGAACACATGCAATTCCCAAACATTCCAGGAAATTCTTGAACTCTCTAGAAAACTCTGATATACGTAACACTCTTGAAAATTTCTCGAACATTCTATAACTTTCACGATGCAAAACGATAATTCGAATTCAAACCGTGCTTTATAGTAATTTTGGGTGATAAATAAGTTACATTTGGTGTTTTTCCAAAAAAGACGTTCCAAATATGCCACTTACCGGAGAACTCCCATCAGATAACAATGTTGAAATACACTTAATAAAAGCAACGAATAATAAAAAATGACAAAAATCCACTGACCTTTGACAGAATGGTTGTCTTCCAACCAAGGCGCCGTCACTTGCGCCAACAGGGCCACCGCCTCCGATTTTTCCGGCTCCGGCGTCGACTGTTCCTCCAAAGTATCGGCCACGATCTGAACCCCGGAGAACTTCTCGAACTTCCGCACGGCCGAAGAGTTGCAGCACATGGTGGAGAGCGCTCTCAACACGAGAGTACGCAACGAAGACCCTTCGCACTTCTCGCACAGGATCAACAGGATGGGAATGATGTCCGCCCTTAATCGACAACAAAGTTATTATCATTGTCTCAGTAAAATTGATTATTGAAAAAAACTTTCTTCCGGTGCCAATTCGAAAAATAGCCACAATGTATACAATACGATTACGATTTGTTTGGAAATATCTACAAGGTGTTCATAAAATCATCTGCGACTGAAAGATAATCACTATCTTCCGTCGTTCAAGAAAACCTCTTGGTAAGCATTCATGTTGAAGAGGGAAACATTCTCAATTGAAAGATTTTTTGAAAATTGAAAAACCTACCATAAAAATGATTTTTTTTTTGTAATATCTAAAAGAAAACAACTACTTCCCCGGCTAAATTAAATGTTGTTCAGCGTGACTTTAACCAGGGAAGTAGTTGTTTTCTATTAGAGATTACAAAAAATAACTTGTAGATTTTTCAAAAAAAATATCCAAAGAATATCTCACAGGTTTGTATTCAGTTGTTTTGATATGCAGCTCAAGTGAATAGTTTTTGTAGCGCCCCGCTCAAAAAATCTTGTATTTTTCCCACAGTGTAACCCATTTAAAATAAAACCACCCCTGTAGAATACGCATTTTTCAATCAATCTCAAAAAAAATAATAATATTAAGCATCGAAAACTGTATCTTGACACAAATTTTCATAACTTCAGTTTCATTTCCAAGGCACAATATTTTTTTTTTCTTTGTCAAAAACGGCAAAAGTTTATTATTAGGCAATTTTTGTTTTCAAGTTTGACTACACCACTGAATTCGTAGTCGTTATAAATAAAAACCATCAAAATTTCATAAAAAAATATTGGTTAACAACGAAGTTACAACAACTTCAATTTTGGAAACAAAGTATTTGATTATAATTTTTATTTAGATTATAGACATATTTAAAATCTGGCAACACCGTCGATAAAAAGTAGAACACCAGTGAACTTGTACAGTGAAAATCCGAAGTCAATAGCTCATTCCGTTCTACAGTTATAAGAATGGTAATGTGAGCGATTTGTGATGGAAGCGATTTTGTAATAAAAATCTGACTAGGCCACTGGATTTGTAAATTATATTCCCTCAAAATCAATTATTTAAGTGTAGGTTATAAGTGTATTCGAAAAGAACAGAAAATTTGAAATTAATTTTCAAGTTATACAGTAGTACATTCTTCCATAGCCGATAAAAACGAAATGAACAGAAACAAGTTTTAAAGTATTTATTCAACAATAAAACGTATTTAGCAAAAACTAAAATTAAAATAAATATTACTGTAAAATTAAATATTTGAATGTTTGTGGCTTCTAGAAAACCTCCATTTAGTTCAACACATTTATCGAATCTCTTCCGAATATTTTTTACACTATTTCTTATTTGTTGAGGTGTAATTTTGGCACAAATCCAGTGGCGTAGTCAGATTTTTATTACAAAATCGCTTCAACCTCAAATCGCTCCCATTACCATACTTTCAGGAGTTATAACTGTAGAACGGACTTCGGATTTTGACTGTACAATTTATGTGATCTACTTTGTATCGGCAGTGTTGCCAGATTTTTAATATGTCTATAATCTAAATAAAAATTATAATCAAATACTTTGTTTCCAAAATTGAAGTTGTTGTAACTTCGTTGTTAACCAATATTTTTGTATGAAATTTTGATGGTTTTTATTTATAGCGACTGCAAATCCAGTGGTGTAGTCAAATTTGAAAACAAAAATTGCCTAATAAACTTTTGGCGTTTTTGACAAAAAAAAAACCATAGAGTGTCTTGGAAATGAAACTGAATTTGTGTCAAAATACAGCTTTTGATGCTTAATATTGAAACAAATTTTTTTTAGATTGATTGAAAAATGCGTATTCTACAGGGGTGGTTCCATTTTAAATGGGTCACACTGTATAACCATATTTTATAGAATTTCCAGTATCTAGACATACGGCAGTGGGTCAACGCTCTGACGTGTTACCATGAGGTTGGATAAAGCAATCTCACACGTTAGCTTATCTGAAGCGACCTCACACGTTAGGTTAGTGTTGCATGTTGACTATTTAAACAAAATTTCTCCTCAAAATTTGACAAAAATACAGTTTACAGAAATATATATTTGATTCTTTCAAATGGTCTCAAATGGGAAGCCTTTCTGGGAAATCATAGTTTTGGGTATTTATTACCATTTTCCGGTTAAACTCGGTCCGAATGTCAAGCAGATGGGATACATAGAATACCTCTCCAGGAAGGGGACAGAGAGATAGTCAGGGAGCAACATGACATTTTAAGAAGGAAATATGTATTGAGTCTATTCGGAAATATGATTGTTACGAAGAATCTACTGTATCGACAAGTATAGGAAATTAGAATAATGTTAAATTAGTTGAGAGTAAGTGGCATTGTACGGTTTATCCTGGGTTTTCCGGCAATCGTCGAGCCAAATGGGCCACTAAAAATCATAATACACTCCCAAATGGATGAGAATACTCCCTATAGGTAGAAAAATATAATAAATTAGCCTCTCAAGTATTTGTCTTATATTAAAATAGGACCTCGATTCATACGCTAACCCTCGTCATATATTACCCGTTTCTAAATTTTAGAGCGAAAACAGCCATTGTGTAAGGGGTTTCAAGAAGGACAGTACGTTCTAGTGATCCGCCAGAAGGAGTGTGAGAGTGGTACTTGTTGACTGTTTTCTCCTGACTTGTTTTAGTAATTTTAAACCAAAGTTTTTGTATAGCTAAGAAAACTTTTGGAGTCCTCGTAATTTTGAATATGTAGGTAACATCAGTTCAGAATTTCAATTCACAGAGTATTTTCATTCAGAATAAGAGCTTAATAAAAAGTCACTTTCATTAATAAGCTCAATCATTGTTTGATTTTTTATTATTATGGAACACCTCCTTCTCTGAAAAGGAAATTGATAATAGATTTTGATTACGGGAAAGACTTATGAGTTAGTCACAAAATTATAAAGTCTAAGCTCAGTGTGAGTGCTACCAGGACCCGGATTTCTCCCGTTCTAGAGATGGTCCGGAAATATTTTTGTGATTCCCTGGCAAAATCTTTTGACTGCATTCCATTTCATTTGAAATAGAAACAATCATTTTGTCCATGAGGTAGACATTCAAAAAATCATAGCGAAATATCACATTTCATAAGTGAGTCCTCAATTCAGGGCCAACCATTATTATTTTTACAAGCTTTTATTTAACTTGCTTCGTTCGTTATGCCATTGTTTCCTATTCAAAATTTTTAATTTTTTGGAGCCCTTGCCGACATCCGATTGAGCTGAAATTTGGCAGTTGTTCATAATTCCAGTGACAATGCATTGTGAAATTTTTGTCAGAGGAAAAAAAAACAAAATGGCAGCTCCAAGATGGCGGACGAGTTTTGTGATTATGATACAATTCGATTCAAAATTGGTATTTGGGGGTTTTCAGGGACGGAGATTGTGAATTTTTTGTCGAAAATTGAAAATTTAAGATGGCGGCTCTAAGATGGCGGACAAGTTATGTGATTATGATCCGATTCGATTCAAAATTGGTATAAGGGAGTTTTTGGGGTCGAAGATTAAGAATTTTTTGTCAAAATTCATAAATTAAAGATGGCGGCTCCAAAATGGCGGAGGAGTTTTGTGATTATGGTCCGATTCTATTCAAAATTTGTATGTGGGGGTTTTCAAAGTCGGAGATTATTAATTTTTTGTCAAAATTTATGAAATTGAACAGGCGGCTCATGGACTTTTTGTTATAGAAAAAAACAAAATGGCGCTTCAAGGTGGCGGACGAGATTTAGGTTTATGGTCCGATTCGATTCAAAATTGGTATGTGGAGGTTTTCGGGGTCGGAGATTGAGAATTTTTCAACAAAATTCACAAATTCAAGATGGCGGACGAGTTTTGTAATTATGGCCCGATTTGATTCAAAATTGGTACGTCGGGGTTTTTGGGGTGAGAGATTATGAATTTAGTCGAATATTATTGATAAAATTCATAAATTGAAAATGGCAACTCCAAGATGGCGAATGAGTTAAACTTTAGATGGTCTTCCCGTTTTTAAAGATAATTTTTATTCAAATGCACTAAAAAGTAAAAAATAATAGCTTCGGATGTGATTATAGATTCAAAAGCTTGTCGCTTTTGTATTCGAACTGAAAACTTTGCGAGACACATTGAATCTATAACCCACGGAATAACCTACGTCACACATCCAAAGCAATAATTTTTTACTTTTCAGTGCATTTGAATAAAAGCTTCTCTTTAAAAAGGTTTCTTATTAATTATTTTATTCATTGTAAAAAATCGTAAAATGTTATTAGCATCTTTTTTAGCAACAAACTGACCACACCACTAGATGGAAGAGGTTTCAAAATGGTTCTGACCATAATTTCGTGAATGTGGTAGTGAATCCAGTTTGCTAACAAAATCAGGAGAAATTAACTTTTCCAATTTTTGACATAAAAAAATATCAATAGTTGGTCCCCGAAAATGAAGGCGCCTACTTGAAAATTGATGTTTTAGGGGACTTTTTGAACGGGGGTAATGATAACAATTTTCCCAAGGCCCTGTATATTGTGTTTCTATTTTTGGGACGAGGACATTCAGATGACAGAGGGAGAGAAGAGGGTGTCAAAGAGTTTTTACATATTTGAATTTATATATATTTGAGTTTAAGTATTTGCGTTAAGGTAGTTTCGCCACGAGACAGTTGAAATAGGAAATTATTAAAATTTGGCATACGTATTGTTTAACATGTGAACAACACCTCTAATTTCAACAAGTTTCACCATCCCGAACCCGAGATATATATAATTGAAGTTGACTCAATTAACACGTAACATATGAACCATGCATAGGCAAACAGCACATCATTAATTCTACCGTTAGTACTAAAATTAAGAAGTTTATGAAAAACGAGGAGGAGCTAGAGCAGAATATCACAGATATTGTGAAAAAAAATCAAAGTGATTGACCATCTAGTTTGACAGATATAATCAAAACTACTCTCGTTATTCAAAATAGTCCACGGGGAAGCGCACAGCCTAATGAGGGGGGGGGGGGTCGTAGAGAAATGCGGATTGCGCCAAGGGACTTTTAAAAGAAGGACGGTGGACCATTTAAGGGTCTGAACGCAAAAAATAAATATCCTTCTCCTAGTTGACCCCATCGATTTTAACGATACCACCCTTCCCCCCCAAAAAAAAGTTCAAAAAGAGTACTACAAAAAAGTCCATTTAAGTTTTATCGAAAAACGATGATTTTTTCCCATGACGTATGATTTCTAGTGAGGGGGGAAGGGGGGGTTAACGGGTCTGAATTTTTTTTTGCTGCGCTTCTCGGGGACATCACAGGAAAAATGACTCGAAAAATGACACGAAAAATGACACGAAAAATGACACCAAAAATGACACGAAAAATAACACGAGAAATTAAACGAAAAATGACATGATAAATGACACGAAAAATGACACGAAAAATGACACGAAAAATGACAAAAAAATGACACGAAAATGACACGAAAAATGAACGAAAATGACACGAAAAATGACACGAAAAATGACACGAAAATGACACGAAAAATACACGAAAAATGACACGAAAAATAACAAAATGACACGAAAAATGACACGAAAAATGACACAAAAAAAAATGGCACGAAAAATGACACGAAAATGACACGAAAAATGAAACAAAAAATGACACAAGAAATGACACGAAAAATGACACGAAAAATGACACGAAATGACACGAAAAATGACACGAAAATTTGCACGAAAATGACACGAAAAATGACGTGAAAAACGACACGAAAAATGATACGAAAAAATGACACAAGAAATGACACGGAAAATGACACGAAAAAAGACACGAAAAATGACAAGAAAAAATGACACGAAAAAAGACACGAAAAACACGAAATGACAGAAAAATGACACGAAAAATAACACGAAAAAGACACGAAAATGACACGAAAAATGACACAAAAAATTAGAGGAAAAAAAACACGAAAAATAACACGAAAAATGACACGGAAAATGACACGAAAAAATGACACGTCGTTTGAAATTTTTCGATTGCGTCGAAAATAACTTCCTAATTCAACTGTCTCGTGGCGGAACTACCTTAATAAAGTTTTCTCGGTACGTGACAGCTATTTCTCGAAACCCCAATAAGCTTTCCTGAGAAATATTGGTTCCGAATATTTCCAACAGTAATATCCGAAAAATACTAAACTATCCCTGAGTACATTTTGATGAAAATAAGTTTTTAGTTAGGAATTTCATTATTTGTGAATAAAGTCGGCGGAAGAAAAGGCGGTGCTTGGCGCTAACCAAATAGTTGGCTAAAAATACGTGAAAATACCGGCAACATTCCACTTTTTTCTCATTCACAAAAACCTTTAAAATGTCAATTCGAAGGAAAATACTAACTCCATGCCAATAGCTATATTCGTATGATTCTTAAATCGGCCCGGCCCTGTCCCAGTTCGAAACGAAAATATAAATAATGCAAACCTCTCACCTGGTGAAGAGCTCGATGGCTTCCTCGTTCCTGAGCGCGATGGAGGTGATGCCGGTGACGGTGGCCCGCAGATCCAATTCCGACGTGGGGTGTTCCAGTTTGTCGACGAGATCGTGTACTTCTTTGGCGAGGAGATCTTGGCGGGCGTTTTGCCAATGGGCGACTAGGTTGGAGATCAGTTCGAGGATGACTTCGGGTTTGGCAATGCGGATGTCGTCGCACAGCTGCAATATTTTCGGGCTTATCCGGGCCGCGTTGGTTTTCAGGAAGTCCAGGATGTTGCCGGTCAGGCTTTGGATTTGCGGGTTTATCTGCTTCAATTCCCTATCGGATTAAAAAAATTCAGACGTTTTCCAAATACCGCGAACTGATCTAATGGGGAAAACGACATCGAGAAAATCAAATTCCCTTAGTTTAAAAGAAAATATTTCAGTCTCAATAAGTCCAAAGTTATAATTCAGGTTATAAAAAGTAGGAATAAGACCATCACTCTGCTTCATAATACATGAAAAGTCCATAGGCAAAATGCATCATGGAAAATTACTTAAATTACTGAAAAGGGAAACATGTTTCCCTTTTCAACATGAATCAAGAGGTTATCTTGACGATGGAAGATAGTGATTAAAGTTTATCTTTCAGTCGCAGATGATTCCACATCTTATTTTATGAATATCCTGTTCATATTTTCAACAAAACAAGTTCATTACTCTTTTCTGAAGGGTTTGTACCGAGTGGGCCAAACTGGACACTTTTAAGGGGAAAGTCCTGTTTTCAAACTAGATAGATGAAAACTGATGGCTGTGTCTGTGAGGGTCAATTTTCATGACTAACTCAATGGTAAAATCCGCATATCGATATCTATCATCGTTTCTGGGTTACAGCATGTTTTTCGAAAATGGGCATTTTCGAAAAGTTGCTGTAACTTTTTTCCTGTCAAAAATTATTTGTTTCTATGAAAACATTTCCAGAGAAATTTTTCACCTAAAATTCAATGGTTTAAGTAATTAATTTGTTCAAATCATATATCAATAGTTATTAATGGAAAAATAATTTTTTCAAATGAGACAATTTTTCCTGCATATTTAAAAAACTTGAAATTACTATTCCAAAAATGTAGCACACTTGATGTTTTGCTAGAGTCACCTTTGAAATACAGAGCTTTTAGGTTTTTTTCATGTAGACTTTGAAACGCACACTTTGAACAAGTAGGCTTTGGACGACGCGGTGATAAAACAGAATGCAAATATTTACTGGTAGCTGTCAAATTTTTATTTAAGCAGTAAAGACGCTCCTCAATTCGTGGTTTTTGTTCATTTTTCAAACACATTTGCAATGAAGTATGAGAATTATGAAAATTGGGATATGATAGTCTGTTTTATACAAACCGGGGAAAATGCAGGGGCAGCAAGCAATTTGTACCACGAGAGGTATCCAGAGAGAAGACCACCTTGTAGAGACATTTTCGCAAGATTGGTGGTCAATTTGAAAAGAAAAAGCCAAAATTATATCATCAAATAGGGATAGGGAGTTGGAAGAAATAGTCGTTTTAGGTGCTGTTGCAAATAATCCCAAAATGTCAACGCGAAATTTAAAAATATCAACAGGACTACCAAGAACTAACGTTAGGCGAATTTTGAAAAAGCACAAATTCAAGCCATTTTTCGTTAAATTGTATTCGGACAGACGAAGCTTATGTAAGCAGTGCCGGCATTTTCAACCGCTACAATTCTTATACGTGGGCACAACTAAATCCTCATTCTATTGTGGAGCAGAGAAGTCGAAGATTTGGATTTAGTATATGGGCAGGTGTTTTTAGTGGTAGAATTATCGGCCCGTTCATTTATAATGGCAGTCTCACATTTCAGAGGTATTTTGAAATTTTAAGGCAACAAATTGAATCCCTTGTTGATGATTTGCCTCTAATGGAGCTCAGGAAAATATATCTCCAGCAGGACGGGGCTTCGCCTCACAACACTACAATTGGGGAGTACCACAGGGATCAGTTCTGGGACCAGTAATATTTCTTTTGTTTATTAATGATATGCCATCTCATATACGTTCTAAATGTCTAATCCTGTTTGCTGATGATACAACTATAGCTGAGGAAGCTGATAACCCCTCAGATCTACAGATTAAACTATCAGTAATAGCAGACCAATTCACGGCCTGGTGTAGAACAAATAGATTAGTGGTAAATGGCAAAAAAACAATCCTCATGCAATTCTTTGTTAGGAAAACTCATACTGGTCCGATGAACGTGCGCGTTGAAAATAATATCGTTGAATCCTCAGATACCACAACATTCCTAGGAATACATATAGATCAAAAATTGAACTGGAAGCATCACACCGACCATGTATGCAAGAGAGCTTCCAGTGGGTACTATGCTATACTCCAGTTAAAAAATGAACTTGATCGACCAACTCTCCTAAATATCTACTACGCTCTTATTCATTCTATTTGTCCTACAACATAATTCTGTGGGGGGACGCCTCAGAAATCAATAGAGTATTCGTGGCTCAAAAAAGGGTTATGAGGCTAATATTCAATATGAAGAAATTGGACTCCTGCAGATCGTACTTTCAGGAACACCATATTTTAACTGTTCCCTGTATGTATATATACAGCTGCATTTGCTATATTAAACGCAATTTGAAAGATTCAGCGAAGAACTCATACATACACAATATCCAACCAGATACGCTGATTCAATTAGAATCCGAAAACACGCAACAAGTTTGTATGAAAAAACTCCTTCACTGGCAGGAGCAAAACTATTCAACCACCTACCTTCTGACATAAAAGATGTCAAGCCTTCAAATTTATTCAAAAAAAACTCAGGTTATTCTTAACGACCCATAGTTTCTATTCCACCATAGAATATCTCAATTTCAGCTGATCAAAAAACTGTAAACTGTACATGTTAATTTACTTTGTGGGGATTTTTATATTGTTATAGTGGTAACCTATGTTTATATGTAATCTTTTATTATATTTTATATATTCCTATGTTGTTATGATGTATTGTTATATTATTTGATGTTATATATGTACACACTGCTACTTAGTGACCTATTTTATATTTCTATGGCTCCATAGCTCCATAGCTTGTGTGGTTCTTTATTGAATCTCCGAACATATACTCCAATATACTGAAATTTCTGTCATTTGTACATTGACGTAATGGACTATATGCCCATTGTGACCTATCCTATATCATGTATTTGATCATAAAGGACCAATAAATATTCTATTCTATTCTATTGTCAACAGTTTTTTGGCTGCAAATTTTGGCAATAATTGGATAGACAACCAAGGGCCCAACCGTTGGCCGGCCAGGTCACCGGACCCAACGCCTATGGACTTTTACCTCTGGGGAAGGTTGAAAGATCTTATTTTTGAATTGCCGACCAACTCTAGGCACGAATTGGAAGCGGCAGTGATGCAAAGTTTTGCTTCTCTCACTCCCATTGAACTAATTAATTCGGCAATACATGTTCAAAAAAGGTGCCGCCTGTGTGTAGGAGAAGCTGGTAGACATTTCGAAGACCTCCTCTAAAGAAATATTTTGTTCTTGTTTGTTCTTTATTATAATTATTATTATTGTTGGAGTTTCATTTATTAGTAGTAAATATAGTATACTTGTTATCAGTTTTATTGAAACAATTAGTTTTAATTACTGCTGTGAACAGCTTCCTTAACATTTGATAGCTACTAGTGAACACTTCGTCGTCCAAAGCCTATTTGTTCAAGGTGTGCGTTTCAAAGTCTATATGAAAAGCTCTGCATTTTAAAGGTGACTCTAGCAAAACATCAAGTGTGCTACATTTTTCGAATGGTTATTTCAAGTTCTATTGAAATTTGCAAGAATATACAGATTGTCTCTTTTAAAAAAATGATTTTTCCATTAATAACTACTGATATATATGATTTGAAAAATATAATACTTACACCATTGAATTTTACGTAAAAAAGTGCTTATGAAATAATTTATAGAAACAAAGAATTTTTGACAGGAAAAGATTAACAGCAACTTTTCAAAACTGCACATTTTCGAAAAACAAGCTGTAACTCAGAAACGATGATAGATATCGATATGCGGTTTTCACCATTGAGTTTGTCATAAAAATTGAATTTCAGACACAGCCATCAGTTTTCATCTATCTAGGACTTTCCCTTCAAAAGTGTCCAAGTTGGCCCACTCGGTACACTTACATTTTTCTCTTCTGCTGTTCATATTACCAACTGCAAAGCTCTCACGAATAAACTTACCCGTTGTTGAGATTGCCGTATTCCATTTCGATGCACCTCGAATGCGAGATGATGCCCCTGATCGTGGCCGTGGAGCAGGCGGCGAGATGGGAAACTTTCTGGTTCAGTTCCCCCGCTATAGACTTGCATTGTAGGGTCGTCATACATTCCTGTTCGTAATGTTGTCTAGCTTCTTTCATCCACATCTCTACGGCCGCATTGTCAACGTCCGACTCGATTGTGGGAATAGGGGGAACCCTGCGAATACACGGCGTGGTGTCAGGTGTGGGAAATTATACTCAGAAGCGGGATACTTTATAAAAGTTATCCTGTATCTACAGGTAGGGACTAGTAATTGTAGTCTGATTGAAAACATGAGACAGATAATGAAAGGGTCCCCGCATGGTATTCGAAGCACTTTATTATTTGATTTGAAAGTGAGCGGATATAATGTATCCTTGTGGTAAAATGAGAAAACGGAGAGTATACAGGGTACTTCAAAACATTATTAGGTTCCTATAAACTCAGCTTTATACTATTTTTGAGTTTCAGGGTGTTTGAAAACTAAAAGTAATGCCTACCAAGGTTGAGATTTCTGATACAAAATAATTCTCAGAATGGTTGTCTGTTTTTTTGGCGTGTTGTCCATTTTCTCCTCCAATATGTTCATAAAGGATGCCCCCCAGTAGTGTTATACAATATCTTACTTAAAACGGAACATAAAAAAATCAAATAAGAGTTATATGGCTTACTTTGTTGCGTTTTTTAAACGAAAGTTATATGGTATTTCAAAAGTATATGAAAATGAACTTAGAGTAAAATTTTGTAGATGGATATTCTAGATAATGAAAATAAATCTCGTTTCTTTGTAAGAGCAAAACGTGAGAACGACCAGAGGTCTTTGGCTATTTTTTTCAATGTTCGTAATAGTCCGAAGATGGTTTTCACGGAAAGGAACATGTATTAGTGTCCGATTAGCTCAGTGATTAAAGCGATCCCCATCACAGATTTTTTTAAATTATATTTTAACACTCAAATCAAACACAACACTTTTTGTTATTGTTTGTAATAGTACGAATAAGGTTTTTACGGAAAGTAAGGTTTTTTAGAAAAGTTATTGGATTCGGAAAAAATTGAAAGTGATTTTTTTCTATGGGATTTTTGAAGACCATAACACGATTCAAACGAATATGCGTAATTCTTTGGTCGTGGAAAATATATATATATATATATATATATATATATATATATATATATATATATATATATATATATATATATATATATATATATATATATATTATATATATATATATATATATATATATATTATATATATATATATATATATATATATATATATTCGGAAACGGCTCTAACGATTTGGATGAAATTTTGTATTTAGGGTTTTGCTTTTTAAGTTTATCTGTAAAGGCGTCTTTCCTGAAAAAAAACGCGATTTTACACAAAAACATTTTTTTATTACGAATCGATATGTCTAGCGTCATCTCGTAAATTTTTTAGGTACTTGCATTGTTTCTATTGGATGTTGGTACCTCTAAACTTTGTGAGATGGCGCTATATGACATTACTCGAATTCAATGTTGGATATGTTTTTATTTGGTTAGTCCAAGAAACTCATACGGTTTATTAAAAATGTGTATTTGTAGCCAACCTGTGCACTAGATAAGATTGCAATGCAACTGTATGCAATAGGAATGTGATACGTATCTCCGAAAAAACACGATTTTACCGAAAAAAAACAAACATTATATACATATATATATATATATATATATATATATATATATATATATATATATATATATATATAATTATATACGGGTTAACGGGAGTTAAAGCTAACCTAGACGAAACAACACAATGAAAAACATAGGAAAAAATAAATTATACTCGGAAGAGAAGTTTTAGGAAAAAAGTTTTAGGAATATGGAAATTTGGACAGGACGTCTGTCGGGTCAGCTAGTACTAACTAAAGATTACATTCCGTATACAAGGGGTTTTATACATATTAAATGAATGTGGTTTTTTGTGGAGGAACAACGTTTCTTGACATGTTTTTTGGGTAACCTTCCACAGTCTGAAAATGAAAATATAATCAGGAAAATCTATACAAGTGCAGAAAGGGCAAACTAATTAGTTCACCCCGATAAGTTATTACGTTCACCAAATTATATTTCCTATAGAAAAATGATTCAATTTGTCAATAACTTGTCGTTTTCTGAATTTGAGTATCAAAACATTTTTTTAAAAAAATTTAAAAGATACTTTTCTATATAGTTTTTGCTTGACGTTTCGGGGACTATATCTGCCCCCGTTCTCAAAATCTTCTAAATCTCCTTTAATTGTTTTAATAATTTGGTTTTTTTTCTCGCAGAGTCTTTTTCGCTTTTTCATTTGACGGATGTCAATTGAGATCTGCCAAAAAAGTTTGAGAGTGACGTATTGCTCATTTGATATATGGGGTGTTGTTCAGATCAGTTTATTAGCATTCTACCATATCTCACTTCCTCTCTGAGTAGAGGTAACCATGTATGATCCATTTCAACAGAATTTGTTGAAAAGCAGTTGTTATTGGAAAGAAGAATACAGGCCGTTTCTTTCAATTTTCTCCTCTCTTGATGTGGTTCTTTCATAAGATTTTTGTCCTATTCCATTCAATCGTATGATCGCCATTGGATGTGAAAATATGTATGTATGTATGCAATTTTTGATCCGGTTATTTGTCGATTTCTGATGTAACTCTGATGTTCACTTCGGCGCACTTCCAATGGTCTTGACGTTTCACCTATATAACTATCACCACACGAACAAGGTATGTTGTAAACACAGTTTTTGGTACTTTCTTCTGAGTTTTTTGGTTTTGTTTTGAAAAGATCAAACGAATTGGACATAGGTATGATGTAAGAACAAACACACTGAGATCTATACTAACACAAACAAAAACAAAAAACGCAGAAGAAAGTACCAAAAACTGTGTTCACAACATACCTTGTTCGTGTGGTGATAGTTATATAGGTGAAACGTCAAGACCATTGGAAGTGCGACGAAGTGAACATCAGAATTACATCAGAAATCGACAAATAACCGGATCAAAAATTGCAGAACATATCCTGACATCCAATGGCGATCATACGGAATTGAATGGAATAGGACAAAAATCTTGATGAAAGAACCACATCAAGAGAGGAGAAAATTGAAAGAAACGGCCTGTATTCTTCTTTCCAATAACAACTGCTTTTCAACAAATTCTGTTGAAATGGATCATACATGGTTACCTCTACTCAGAGAGGAAGTGAGATATGGTAGAATGCTAATAAACTGATCTGAACAACACCCCATATATCAAATGAGCAATACGTCACTCTCAAACTTTTTTGGCAGATCTCAATTGACATCCGTCAAATGAAAAAGCGAAAAAGACTCTGCGAGAAAAAAATCCAAATTATTAAAACAATTAAAGGAGATTTAGAGATTGAGAACGGGGACAGATATAGTCCCCGAAACGTCAAGCAAAAACTATATAGAAAAGTATCTTTTAAAAATTTTTTAAAAATTTTACTGATACGGAAATTCAGAAAACGACTAGTTACTGACAAATTGAATCATTTTTCTATAGGAAATATAATTTGGTGAACGCAATAACTTATCGGGGTGAACTAATTAGTTTGCCCTTTCTGCACTTGTATAGATTTTCCTGATTATATTTTCATTTTCAGTGTGTGGAAGGTTACCTAAAAAACATGTCAAGAAAAGGGTTTTATACAGATGCGATTAACTTGGCATATATAAAACCTCTTTTTTTCTTATAAAACACCATTTTGTAGGAGTATTTTATCCCTACAAATGTCTACGATATTGACGGGCAGAAGTTTCGTTAAAGTTTTTTTATCTCATTTTAGATGGTAGATTATGTGGTTTTTCTTCGATTATTATCAAAGTCAAAACGGTTCATAGCTATTTCAATTTATTCATATTCATCGATGAGCGATGCGATGGGATTTTCTGAAGCTAAAACTTCTGATGAAACCGGCAGTAAATATGCAAATAATGTATATTACTTTCAAATATTACCGCAAAAGCATGTGCAAGGAGAATTGGATCGATTATTTCTCACCACACCGCTAATGGAATCATCCGTAGCGTTAATACCAACAGCTATTATTGAATTCTGCGTGTTATTATCACGTTCAGGTATGCAGATGACTACGAAAATATTTATTAAATCACGATCGTTCATGGTGATTCATTAAGGTTGGATCAACGATAACAAATTGCTGTGCTAATAATTACTGAATTAATCACGTAATATTTACAATTCATGAGTTTGTGGCCTGCAAATATTTCGCTACCGCTCTTTAACGAACAGAATTACTTTTAAATAAATAGACTCACTCCTAGTGTATCAGTATTTTAGCAAATATTTTTCTTTTGGTCTTCAGATATTTCTCAATCGTTGCATTCATGAGACTATGATCGAGTTTTTTACGTCGCTGAAGCCTATCCGAACCGTAACTATATGCCCAATACAGAGATTTAAGTTAACAATACTGAATAATAATTCTCTGTTCATTTATGTTTCACAAAACAACAATAAATTCTGACAAGTAAATAACTCATTAGAAATTCACTGCAAAAAAATACCACGCACCTTTTTTCAACAGGACGTGGAACTTGTAACAATAAGTGATTTTTCAAAAAAAAATTACAATATAAAAGTTGTATAACAACAGACATATATCATTGATTTAAAATCAAAACTGATCTTTTTAATCGATTGCATACGATTTGAGCTCCGGAAATATTTTTGTCGATTTTTAAAGTCGAAAGCTTCGAAATTCCAATACGACGTACAGGGTGATTTACGTAGGCAGTGCAGTAGAGGTTTTTCAACTTGCGGTTGGATTTGAAACTTGAAATTCGAAATGCTGTCATGATCGACCATGTCCGTTTTACCTAAAATATGTTCAGTCCTACAGCTATACAGGGTGTGCCAAAAGTCGTTATCAACTTTCTTAGTTCAGGCAACTAGAGTTATAGTGACTTATCACAGTTCTCGACATATGTTGATTTTTCGGGAAAAAAATACCGCCCTAGTAGTTTAAAAAGTATAAAATAATTATTTAAATAAAAAAATTAATATACCACATTTATAAAACGGACTGAAAAGTATAAAATAATTATTTAAATAAAAAAAAATTAATATACCACATTTATAAAACGGACTAAAAAGTATAAAATAATTATTTAAATAAAAAAAAATCATATACCACATTTATAAAACGGACTAAAAAGCTTAAAAAAATTCTCCTAGCCCATACAGATTTATATCCCCATGAAAATTCCTAACCCCATAGAGATTGTCCTGAATATTTGTGATTGGGAATTTTAAAATTTTTCGTTTCAAATCTTGGGTGGTAAATGTACACATTGCAGGCTGCCAGAAATAGATATTCAATTTCAAAATGAAGAAAACAACTGACCTTGTTATATCCAAACTGGTGATAAAGTCAGAACTAGTTGACTTCATACTCTGCTTTGAGGCACTTATCCTAATTATCACAGTCACTTGTAAGAAACAAACGACACAAACAGTATTGGGAGGGGAAGAAAGATTCGCAATTGAATATTATTTAAAAAATAATTTCGAGATCATTGTTGTGATTCAGAAGCAAGATTCTCGCATGCACGGTTTACAAAGCTGTCTACGAACGAAAGTTTGTTAGATTCTACTAGTGTTTTCTGATTGGCTGGTGAATGAAAGATCTTAATCAGAAAACAGTACGCGATGTGCACGAGAATTAATTTGAACATTATTATCTTTGTCTTTTAAAAAATTTGGCATTCTACCAAAAAATAATGTATATTATATTAATATATTTAGTATGAAAACGGCCGCACAGTGATTGACGACTCCAGAATCCAATCAGAATTGAAATTTACTACTTCATTCATAAATGCGACGAGTGATTCATCTTGACTTCTACTTTTCAAAATTCGCACGGAACAGCTCGTTGTTTAGTTTTAAGAGCCAGCGAAGGACAAAGACAATAATGTTCAAATTAATTATCCTGCACATCGCGTACTGTTTTCTGATTGGTTGCTAATTAGGAGCTTTCATTCATTTCTGAAAACACTAGTAAAATCTAACAAACTTTCGTTCGTAGACAGCTTTGTAAACCGTGCATGCGATAATCTTGCTTGGTAACAGTGTTCAGTTCTCGTGTTCTGAATGTCTGAATCACTATAATGGTCGTGATATTATTTTTCAAAACAATATTCAATCGCGAATAATGTGATAATTATGATAAGTGCCTCAAGGCAGAGTATGAAGTCAACTAGTTCTGACTTTATCACCAGTTTGGATATAACAAGGTTAGTTGTTTTCTTCACTTCAAAATTGAATATATATCTCAGGCAGCCTGAAATGTGTACATTTAGCACACAATCAGTTTTCCCTCTGACCAGATCACCTGAAATTAGGCAGGAGGCGGTACCCAAAATTTTGACAAATTTTACAAAAAAAAACATGTTTTCAATTTTTTTTCAGATTTTGAACAACTGTAATTCGTTATACACTCGTTATTCACGGGTGTGCAAGAAGTCAGATTACACTCTGTATTATATATATATATATATATATATATATATAACTAAAATATACGACAATTTTGGAAAAAAATTCACAAACTGGTTCACTAAACCCAACTCATCATATCTCTACCCAAACTACTTATCAAATGCACCACTTAGCTTTAAAAAAAATGTTATTCAGGACTTAACTGACCGAGCCATAAAACTGGCTCACCCAAAATTCAAAAAAAAATAATTTAGAAAAAATAAAAAATATCCTAAAAGAAAATAACTACCCAGATGACTTCGTGGAAAAAACGATCAAAAACAGGATACATGCTATTTATAATAAAAAACAACAAAATATATATCCCTACCATACGTACAAAAATTATCCAATAAAATCAGCAACAATAGAAAAGTACAACATAACAATAGCACATCGATTACAAAATACAAATAACAATTTATTCTCAAAATTAAAACCTGAAATTCCAAAAAATAAACAAACCCACACCGTATATAAAATACCATGTAAAGATTGCCATATATATAGGACAATCCAAACAATACCCACAGAAACGAATTCAAGCCCACAAATACTCAAAAACGGACACACAAAGGAAAATCAACATAAATTCGATTTTGACAAGGTTGAAATTTTGACAAAAGAAAAAATCCAAAAATTATAAATTTCCTCGAAATGATTCATATAAAAAAAGATACAAACAGGATTAACAACAGAAACGACATAAAAAACCCCAATCAAATCTACAATAACTTATTTTAAACACTCACTCCACAACAAGAAATATATAAAAAAAATAAACCGATCTTTACATTTTTACACGGAAAAGTCTTGCATGAATTATAGCAATAGCTCTATTGCTATAATTCGTACTATAACTGAATATGTCGAGAACTCTGTCTGTGAGGGTCGGTGACTCACTCAGTCGAAAGGAAAAAATTAGTTACGGTGTTCCACAAGGTAGCGTGTTAGGTCCACTATTATTCAACATCTACATTAATGGCCTGTTCTCACTCCGGAGTAGCGGAGAAATAACCGGATTCGCGGATGATACAACTATTTTCTACGAAGCACACGACTGGGATGAGTTAAAAATGAAAGCGCAAGAGGACTTCAACAAAATTAAAAAGTGGATGGATTATAAAAAATTAACGATAAATTTACAAAAAACTAATTATGTGCCATTTACATGCAACAAAATTAATACTCCGCCTTTTAGCACGCTTGAAGTGAAAACCAAAAACACCTCACTGACAATTATGCCCAAGACAAACATTAGGTATCTAGGGGTTATAATAGACACGCATCTCAGATGGGATTGTCACATAGACTACGTAATAAGAAAACTGCGAAGTATTTTGCACGTATTTAAATATCTGAAAAAATCTTTACCAGCACAGTACCTCAGAACTCTTTATTACGCACTAGTGGAGAGCCATTTACAATATGGTATAACAGCATGGGGTGGAGCTCTGAGAACCCATATCAACGCACTCGAGATTCTTCAAAAAAGATTTCTGAAACTGATATTGTCAAAATCACACAGATACCGTTCAAATTTACTATACTCAGAAGCCAAGATATTTGACATAAGGCAATTATATTTTTATAAAGTCAATTTAAAATACCACCAAAACAGACACTCAGCCAAAATACCTATCCACACCTACTGCACACGAAAACGGCATCTTCACACAATCCCAGTTGTACATAAGTCGGTTTCAAAAAGATCTTATTCATACATGGCACCCAAGCTGTATAACTCGCTACCTCACACCGTCAAAACATGGAATGGCCTATTACCATTCAAAAAAGAATTAAAAAAACATATCTTCAATAAACCCAGGGAAACGATTAAAAACTTAACAGAGAACACATAATATTTCGTGTGACTAATGACTAACTGTACCTCTTATCAACTATTATTATTATTGTTATAGCTATTCATCAACAAAATACTTATAAACACAACCCATTTTAACATGTACTCATTCTTGCTTATCATACTGTGAATTTTAATCTTTATTCTTTATGTTCTACAAATACCTAGTACAAATAAGTCCTACATGTCCTCTATACATATATGTATATGTCCTACTTATGTTTATTTCTCGAAACAAGTATTAATTTGCTTATCGAGTATCATTTATTGATAAACTATATGAATCCTTAGAATAGATATAATCTAATTTTAAACATATTTCATTGATTTTATATTCATTATATCTTAAAACCATGTACCTTACTATTATTAATATTGTTAACAATAAATGAATTTATTATTATTATTACTCCAATGTATTTTATTGAAAAAAAACGATAACAGATGAAACAAACAACAGGGATTCAACAACGTTCATTCAATCATGAAACATGAAACGAAATAATGAAAGAATTATAGTGTAAGTTTTGAATATCTCTTTGAATTTTAATCGTATTTGATGTTATGTAACGTATTGTGTTTTTAACTTTACATTATTTTAAGAACCTGAAGATGACATAAACAATGTCGAAACGTCGCATGGAATGAAAAATACATAGACTGACTAAAGCCCTTATTCCGAGAAAATAAAGAATATAAACATATGTGGACAAGAAATTAGTAAATATATATATATATATATATATATATATATATATATATATTGTAATGTTATGATAATATAACAAATTATTTTGTTATTATTTCGCCCCACGTTTTGGGTGCCAATTGTTATGTAATGATATATTTTCAAATATGAATTGTTGTTATAATATGAAAATTGCTAATAATGTTTTTTGCTATTCTTTGTGAGCCAGATTGATATGATATAGATAGATATTTTTGCCCTGTATAATATTGCAATGATGTAATAATAATTGCTAGCTACGTCACTGTTCTCTCGTCACGTTGCTGCCAATTGTTATCATTTTTCTTACCACAGCTAGCACAGTTGCTACACCTCTTATCTCAGATAGCCGGTTCAAGGCAATTTAGCCAATTTATTCAATGGTCGTAGGAATGATTGTTGATCATTGTAAGAAAACAAACAACAAAGTATCAAAAAGCAATTATTTCCTTTATTCAGGAAGACTTAATTTTAACTGGCCTACGAGAAATAACTTATACTAATTGAATCTAAATATCACGGATAATCATAAAAAGAAATCATGGATAGATAGACAGAACCTCACTTTTTCCTTGAGAGTGAAGTTTTCTGTTATAGTTCAAAATAAAGTGAAATAAAGTTCTTCAGATGTGAAATACGTTATTTGTGAAATTGTTCAGGACCGGATGTGCACTATTAAAAGTTTTTATACCTGGCTGGAAATGTCGGTGTTCAAGATATGCCCTGAAACTGGATCCCTTCTCACTCCAAGCTCTATCAGGAACTCCAATACCATAAATCAGGAACCATACAGATGCAGAAATCAGCTTTGGATACTTGGATATGTTGTATAATTAAGGTAATATTGGTTTTGTTCTTCAAATGTTGGAATTTTTTCGTTTTTCTTCTCCAAAAATGATGCGTGGCATTCCTTTCTAATTTTTTTTCGATCCTTCCTCTTTTTTTCATTTGAATTTTTGAATTCGCGCACCAAATTGTCACATTTCACTGTTTGGGTTCATCTTATATAATTTATATATACAACTATTTTTCCATTCTTATTACTATTTACAAATTTCAATAATAATTGCATATGACATCACCCCGTTGTTATTCTCTCACAATTTCCAATTTTCCATATGACCATCTATTCCCTGATTGGCTATTGTCATCAAGAAGTTTGCTGTTCTACCATTGGCTACTTTTAGTTAGGTACAATTTCATATACTGTATGTTTCAAATTTATAAATGTGTTGATCACTTTTTATTCATGAAAATTTTGTAAATCTAGACTTTTTGTTGTCTTTTTACCAATTATGGGTTATAATCATCATGACAGTGTATGAAATTGATTGTGTCATAGTATTTTGACATTTTTATCTATCCATATTATACATAGGCTTACAAATAAATAGAACTTCCAAAATTATGTAAAAACAATCTCTTGAAACTAATAACTATTTAGTAATTATTCTTTTTGTGGGTTTTTTCCTTTTAAAACTTATAACTGGCATAACATAACATAACAATATATATATATATATATATATATATATATATATATAGGGTGTTCCAAATTAAGTCGGCACCATTGCCAACTCCGTTATTATTGATGCTACGATTTCGGTTAAATGGGCAAACTGGTAGAATTTTTAGTGATTCTCGATGCCGAAAACAAAAAAAAATTGACAGTCGCGTTGTCATAATATTTCATAAAATGATATTTTTTTCAATGGAACACCCTATGTTTTTTCATCCATTTCGATTCGTAATAATATTCTCAACAACAAAGCTCATATCACTTTTCTTCCTAAAGTGGAAAATGAGCGACTTATGTGGACATATTTATTTCTTTCACTAGTACAAAAAATTTCTTTGTTTTGGCGAATAAAACCTCATGATTGTCCAAACACCCATTTTTTGTACTTATACGAATGACAATATTTTTTTACTAATAGCAAAATAAGACAGTAAAAAGAAAAAATTGCGCTGGGATGTGACTCGTGAAACCCGTGATCATCATGTCGCCAAAACAAAGAAATTTTTTGTACTAGTGAAAGAAATAAATATTTCCACATAAGTCGCTCATTTTCCACTTTAGGAAGAAAAGTGATATGATTTGCTTTGTTGTTGAGAATGTTATTACGAATCGAAATAATATATATATCAGTTTGCCCATTTAACCGAAATCGTAGCATCAATAATAACGGAGTTGGCAATGGTGCCGACTTAATTTGGAACACCCTGTATATATATATATATATATATATATATATATATATATATATATATATATATATATATATATATATATTTATTAATATATATATATATATATATATAAATATATATAGAAATGCCACTATGGAGCATCCACCTAATGGGTTTAGAATGACGTCACATAGGTCGTATTCTACTCGTCAAACCCTTTCATTTAATGCCCAGATTAAGGAATTTTAAAGAAAACAGGGGCGTACGCCATATTGAATTTGGAGCGATATTCAAAGCTTTAGCAAAATTTCAAAGATTTAGCGTAATTAGAGCTAGTCAAGAATGGGGTTCGAAAAAAAAAATTCGCAGAAAAAATCGTTTTTACATCTTCTCGATAACTAAAGAAGATTCAGAATGGTCGAGTTTCCGGATAAAATTCAGGAAAAATATAAACAAATCACTAATGTAAACACGGACCCGTCTGTAATCTCATACAAATATAACCGCCTCAAAAAGCGAACTCACCTGTCTTGCTGGTACCTCAAAAACAACCTCAGCGGCAGCTTCTCCCTCCTCTGGCACATCCTCCCTTCGGCGTCAGTCTTGGGGGTGGAGGTGTGCTGGGGCGACTCCAACTGCCCCGCGTCGAACAGGCATTCCAACTCGCTCTCGCAATCGCTCGACAGGGAGTTGTTGAAACTCGTGACACCCTCGTATTCGCGAAACTTCTCGAGCACCGCCGGCGCGGATTCGTTCCTCGCGGCGGCTGTCCTGCTTTCGGGGGATGATTCGGGCACGGGGAGCGACTGGGTGGCGTAACTTTCGTGAGAATGTTCTGCGTTCGCGTCGGAGCGCCACGAATAACTATCATCTACCGTGACTTCTTCGCTAGTATTGAGACTTCTACTGCTTGTCGTGTCGCGTACATCTCCGGCATACTGATGAGTTTTGCATTCTTTCTGTTTCATCAAACTCGATGTGAATAAATTTCTGCTTACTTTCGGTGAATTTTTAGTGAAGCGACTCTTCCGAACGGGCTCCGTGTTGGGCGCCGCCATTTTCTCCCTCTCCTTCTTGGGGGAAGTTTTCGCCGTCCTACCCCCCAAACTCGCCTTCTCCGGGGTGGATTTTTCTACGAAGTTGACGGCCAGGTTTTGTTTCGAATTTTCCGACGCGAGCTCTTTGAAAATATCTTTGGGGATGCGTTGAGACGGTGTGGGTTTTTTGGGGGTCTCCTCGTTCTGTTTGATATTGACGACGTTGTTGTGGGGGGAGGTTTCGGTGTCGGAAAATCCAGAGTCTTGGCTTCCCGGACTCGCGGATACCTCACGCCACTCATTGGCGTCGTTTCCCCACCAGACTCTGCTGGGGCTCCTCTTAAATTCCGTCATAACCAGCGTCGATGCCTGAAACAAAAATTATATTGAAACATATTTTACGATATTGTCGTCGAATTTGTGTAAACCGACAGATGCTCCAGTAAACTACAAAGAACCCCGGTGGTACCCATACATTGTTATCGAGTCGAGTTATGGAGTCCGCATCATGTGGGACATTTCTTAGGGTTCCATACCTCAAAAGAAAAAATAATAATGAATACCTACATTTTTTTTAAAGACGAGCTCTTATACAAATGTATGTTTGATGAATTGTCCAAAAGAACAAAAACAATGTTGTAACTGTATAAGATCTGTAAGTAAATATAAGTTAACATATGATACAAATCATGAAGCAAACAGCAGAGATTGTCCAACCTTGAAATACTATACACAGAGATTCAAAAACAGTATTGACTATCATTCAAAATAGCATTTGTTCCTTTTGATAATTTTATTATTCTATATTTGCATATCTCAGATTCGACCTTGGTCAATATATTCATATATTTGTAAATCGTAATGCCAGACATACCAGAAGTATATATTTTAGACAATCTAGAAAATGAAACAAACAAAGAAAGAGAAATGAAATCTGAGAGCATAGACGAGTTCAAAAACAAAATAAAATTATTAAATGGAAATGACAGAACAAACTGCATTCAAATACTACACTTAAACATCAGAAGTGCCTACAAGCATTTTGATGAACTATTAATTTTCATACAATCCTGTGACCTCTCAAATTGTGACATAATAATCTTGGGAGAAACGAGACTCATTGACCAAACAGAAAGCTTCAGAATACCAGGTTTCTCAACAACTTTCAACAACAGTAAGCTAAATAAAAATGATGGTGTACTGATATTTATAAATGACAAAATTAACTATAAAGTTGAACACAAAAAACTACCACACACTAATATTGTAATAAGTAATATAAAATTTTCAATTAACAACACAACATTCAACGTAATGCCATGTTATAGATCCCCCTCAACAGGAGACAACCAATTCATAGAAGACTTAGAAACCCATCTATCCACCAACGATAAAGAAAATGTAGATATTTTAATAGGCGACTTTAATATTGATATTCTAAATAATGAATCGGCAGCAAGTAACAGCTATCTGGCAATGCTTATGTCATTTGGATTCAAGTCATATATCAATACTTATACAAGGATAACTCCTAACTCCAGAAGCTGTTTAGATCATATATTTATTCGACACAACCTAAACGACAAAAAAATAAAATTCAACAGTTCCATTATTAACTATAACACCACTGATCATCTCCCAATATTCCTGCACATAACCAGTAGCGAAAATTATGTTACAAAACTAACAAAAATAACGAAAGTAATAACAAAGTTCAATGAAGATAAATTCATGGAACTGATCAAAGACATCAAGTGGGAAGAGGTTATATTAATATAAGAACCACAAAAGGCCTGGACACAATTCATGAGCACTTTCAGCAATACATATAAAGAATGCACAACGATTAAAACAATAACAATAAAAGAACATAAAAAACTTAAGCCATGGATAACCAATGCAATAGTTGAATCAATAAAACATAGAGACAATCTCAAAAAAAACGTAAATAGAAATAATGAAAACTTAGAACTACAAGTGAACTACAAGAACTATAGAAATAAACTTAACAAAGTCATTAAAGAAGCAAAAAGTAAATATTACTCTGAACAAATTGCTACTAATAACAATATGAAAAAGTTATACGAAATTATCAATGAAGCCACAAATAATAGTATAAGGAAAACTAACAATGACATATCAAATATAACTGATGAAAACAACAAACCCTTTCAGGACGATAAACAACTGGCTGATTACTGCAACAATTATTATGCAAATGCTGGACAAATCATGGCAAGAAAAATAGACAACCCACCCCAGAACTTTGAGAATAGCTTTCCTAACATCAAAACTCAATGTTCCTTAAACCAGTCGATAGAAATGAAATAATAAACCACAAAAAACCTTGAAAAGTAACAGTTCACCAGGAATAGTTGGTATCACTGCTAAACTACTAAAAAATGCCATGTCTATATACTTGATCCTCTGATACACATTATAAACCTCATTTTTGTCAATCGAGAAATACCTAATGACTTCAAAATATCAGCAATAACCCCAATATTCAAATCAGGAGACAAAACAAACATTCAAAACTTTAGACCCATTAGCTTAATCAATACTTTTGCCAAATTATTTGAGAAATGTCTCAAATGTAGGTTAAATGACTACTTTACAGCAAACAACATTTTGAGCAACAAGCAATATGGGTTTAAACAAGGTGTAAGCACGACAGATGCAATGTTCAATCTTATAGATAACATCAAACAAAATATGGATGATAATAAGAAATGTATTGGAGTATTCGTTGACTTAGCAAAAGCCTTTGACACAGTGCCTCATACAAAGCTTCTTGATGTACTTGAACATTATGGAATACGGAGCACTGTGCTGAGAGTTTTTCAAAATTATCTGTTCAACAGACAGCAGAAAACAAAAATAAAAAATGTATATAGTATTCTCAAAACCATACAAACAGGGGTCCCACAAGGAACTGTGCTTGGACCAATTTTATTTGTGGCCTACATTAACTCTATGCTCAAAACTCAAAAAGACGGCACAGTAATATCATATGCTGATGACACAGTCCTCATTTTTGAGGATAGTACCTGGAATCAACTACGTAAAAAAGCTGAAGCAGGCGTAGCTATAGTTAAACATTGGTTAGATCACAACAAGCTGTCCTTAAATATAAACAAAACTTCTTATATAGCATTCTCACTCACAGATGCAAATCGACCAAACTTTAATACACTAAAGATCCCGAACACTACGCTAGAAATAATGGAGGGAAAAGACAAAAATCTTAAATGGAAGACCATGTAAATTACCTCACAAATCGAGTACGCAGATTGATTCACAAATTTTTCGAACTAAGAAAATTCATGAATAAAAAGACACTTCTGATAATATACAAGACATTAGTTGAATCAATAATAAAATATGGAATTCTAGTATGGGGAGGACTTTATAACAACGCATTAAAACCGTTGAATGTTGTTCAAAATTTCATACTACGAGTCATTTCACATAAAGACAGACAGTATCCAACAACTCAATTATACAGTAGCGAAATTCTAAATGTTAGAATGCTATACTTTCATGCAAATTGTGTTTTCATAACCAAGAACCCTCAGCTTAAAAACTACCCTGCCCACTCATATAATACTCGGCAAATTACAAACAAACTACTGACGACACCAAACTGTCATAAAGATGCAAGCTACAGGTTCACAACAACCATTGCACCAAAAATTTTCAATACTCTACCGCTGGAAATTAGGAACATAAAAGACTCTTAACTATTTTCAAAAAAATGCAATCATTATATTACAAACAACATTATAGAATATATGAATATCTTATAATACCAAAACTAGTAATCTGATTTCATACAAGAGATATTAACTTAGTATGTAAGTATATATAATAATGATATATATGTTAGTATATACTGTAGGTATAACGTATTATATTAGTGAATAAGTAGAATAGAAAAATACACATACAGGTGTGCTGACACCTAGGTGTATATCTAAAAAGCAATGAAAAATAAAATTATAATGTAATGTAATGTAATGTAATGTAAAATGTAATGTAATGTAATGTAATGTAATGTAATGTAATGTAATGTAATGTAATGTAATGTAATGTAATGTAATGTAATGTAATGTAATGTAATGTAATGTAATGTAATGTAATGTAATGTAATGTAATGTAATGTAATGTAATGTAATGTAATGTAATGTAATGTAATGTAATGTAATGTAATGTAATGTAATGTAATGTAATGTAATGTAATGTAATGTAATGTAATGTAATGTAATGTAATGTAAATGTAATGTAATGTAATGTAATGTAATGTAATGTAAATGTAAATGTAATGTAATGTAATGTAAATGTAATGTAATGTAATGTAATGTAATGTAATGTAATGTAATGTAATGTAATGTAATGTAATGTAATGTAATGTAATGTAATGTAATGTAATGTAATGTAATGTAATGTAATGTAATGTAATGTAATGTAATGTAATGTAATGTAATGTAATGTAATGTAATGTAATGTAATGTAATGTAATGTAATGTAATGTAATGTAATGTAATGTAATGTAATGTAATGTAATATTCTTAGTCATAAGTTAAATTGTAATTAAAAATGTATTTTATAGAATTGCACTAATAATAAAGGATGCACTAATAATAATAATAAAGGATGTTTTTTGGATTCTACGGCTCAAATTACATACGACAAAGTTGTCAAATTTTTATTTTACAATTGAAAAAAAATCATTTCTCAATTTTTTTTAGCCTACGAGGCCTTGATTAGGTTAAAATCTATACTAATTTACATCAGTAACTCATAGTAATAGTCAATTCATCGATAAGATCAATAACAAATGGTACTTACCGAGGGCCATCTTGCCATTCGATAGAGAATTTAATTACCAATTCAACGATATACATTATGTACCATTTTCTTTTTGTTCAAAACTAAAAACGATCTATTATTGAATGTGTACAATATTTTATACGATGCCTACAAATTCCAAAGAGTTATCCGTTTAGGTTTGATGAAACAGTAGGTGATTAATGTCATGTCAAAAGTGAAATACCAACTTTACTTGTCATCTCGTTTCGTTTGTAAAAAGTTTTTTTGAAATGGAAAATAATAATCGTTATTCTCGAAACGAAAAAATCCATATGATGTTGATATACGGAGAATGTCAGAAGAACGAGGTCAATGCTAGTATGCTATACGCTGTTCGTTATCCATTAAGACGGCACCCATCGAAAACCTATTTCAGAAAATTGGAAATGATGCTAAGGAAAGAACCAGCTGATCAAAACCACATCCACTTCATCGTCTGTGAAGAAGCGGAAACTATCGTTTTAGCTTATGTTCATTTTTCTCCATCTGCCTCACTGCGAGAATGGGAAATTGAATGTGGGATCAGCAGGGAAAGTGCCAGAAAAGTATTGAAAAAACATAAATATCGCTCCTATAAATACAGTTTGCCTCAGCGCTATATGAAAATGACCCAGAACAGAGACTTACTTATTATAATTGGCTTTTGCGTCATCATGATTTGAATAATGGTTTTGTCTCGAAGATACTGTTTACAGATGAGTCTAGGTTTACGAATAATGGTACGTTCAATAGGAATAATATAAAGTATTGGGCTCAAGAAAATCCTAGGTTGCTGAGAGAAGCTAATTTTCAAGAAAGATTTGGATTCAACGTCTGGGTAGGAATCATAGGGACAGGAATCATTGGACCAATTCTTTTCGACGGGCCTTTGATGGGCCGAAGGTATCTACAATTCTTAGAGAACGATATTCAAAAAAATATCAACGATTTACCTGAGAACATCAGGAAAAATATGTTTTTTCAGCAGGTTGGTGCAGGACCACATAATGCAAATATTGTTCGGCAATATATAATGCAAATATTGTTCGGCAATATATGGGCAGAGATGGATTGGAACAAATGGCCCAATCAGATGACCAGCCAGATCGCCCGAATCAACCCCTATTGATTTTTATTTATGTGCTCACATAAAATCCAAAGTATACTCGAGGAGACCAACTTCTTTGGAGGACTTGAGAGGTAGAGTTGAGCGCGCATTTCAGGAAATTCCTGCTCACGAACTGATAAATGTGATGAGGGGTACAATAAATAGAACTAGTCTATGTGTTAGGGAAAACGGGCAACACTTCGAACATATCATTGGTCATTAATAAATAAAATTACTTTTCGATGGTTGTGAAACTCTTCTATTGAAAACAGGATAATGGTATTGTGAGTAATAATTTGTACTGTTTCAGTCGTTAGATTTATTCAAAGAGTTTGATTATATTGAAGTTGTCTTTTCTGTAATGAGTGTATGATTATTACATATTGTCAAGTAGATTATTGGAACGAAGTTCCTTATCGCGCGTTGCGAAAGGGGGCTAGACGGAATAAATTAAGACCAAAAGTTGTAACGAGACTTTTTGCTGTGCGGCGTGTGCGTGTTTCTCTGTCTGTCTCTCTCTCTCTCTCTCTCTCTCTCTCTCTCTCTCTCTCTCTCTCTCTCTTTCTCTCTCTCTCTCTCTCTCTCATAGAAAGCAAGCCAGTTATTTTCGTTTCGTCTTTCTATTTCGCATTGAACAGTGTGGTGTCGCGACGATTATTTTTGTTGAGTGTATACAGGTTTTTTGTACATAATAAATAATAAAAAATAATAAAAATAATGAATCCTGACAGTGTTTCTGCACAAGTTCCGGATATTGCTGATGGAGTTAGGTAAGTAGAGATTTTATACAGACAATAATAAATGCTTATGTATTTTTAGCAAGTACGCATTATAACCTCTCTTTACTATTGTGCTAACCAAGTCATACGCGTTATAATCTCTCCATTATTGTGTGTTTAGCAAGTGTACGCGTCATAACTTTAATAAATGTAAAAGCAAATTATATTTTAATATTACAATATAAATGCGTATGTACTAAAATTGAGCCTACTGATTAAGTTTATATTACATTATATTTGTTAATAATAAAAAAAAATTAGTATAACTTGAAAAAAAAAGAATTACAATTCCTTCACTAATTAATCGAAAGGAACTTCGTTCCATCCGGGTGTCCCTTGACACCTCTCAACTTTTTTTTGGTAATTCATTGTTACCATTCTGAAGTAAAGTTTGAAAGAATGAATATATGTCATGTTACCTACCAATTTTTTCAGATTTATTTTATTTTGTTAGATGGCTCTCTACGTTTTCATGATATTTTTTGCCAAAATCCACGAATTCAAGATGGCGACGAGTTTTGTGATTACGACCCGATTCCATTAAAAATTGGTGGGTGGGGGCTTATGGGGTCGGACATCATGATGTTTCTGTCAAAATTCATGAATTCGAGATGGCGGCTCCAAGATGGCGACGTGTTTTGTTGTTATGGCACGATTCCATTCAAAATTGGTAGTTATGTGGGTTTTGTTTGTGTCGGAGATTATCAATTTTTGTCAGAATTCAATAAGATGACGGATTTTATGAATTCAATGAAAAAAATTAAAAAAATAAGTCATGCTTTTATACAAATGCACTAAAAAGGAAATAAAAGCTTTAATTGTTTGACGTAGGTTATTGTATGAGTAGCAGATTCAAAAGTTTGCCACGAATATAAAATAGGCATTCTTGTGCGGCAAGATTTCGAATCTGCTACTCACAGAATAACCTAGGTCAAACAATAAAACACATTAATTTTTCCTTTTTAGTGCATTTGTATAAAAGCTCGTCTCAAAAATTATTTTTTAATCATTTTTATTCAGTTAGTATGACCAGAGTCACGGTACGTGCCGGCATTCTCATTAAGAAGAACACCTTTCATTTATGGAGAAGTCAAAGGCCATCCGAGTTCTTCAACTATCATGTCCGGATCGAGATAACGTAAATTTTAGATGGCCGAATGCCTTTCGCGTACCTAGTTCCGATACAATCTCGCAATTTCCCAATTCTCCACCCATATCGAGAGTGTGTTGATGCGAAGGAGACGCGTTACTTCTCAATGTTGATCCTTATTTGAATAATCGCTCGGACAGCTGTATTTATTCCCGCAACGGTTACATGCCGAGAAACGTCCTATCAACCAGATTTTTTCGACAATTCCGACAGGAGCGAGTAAATAATATTAAAAGGTAACGGTCTCTTGCTGGCAAGAGCGCACCCAAACAATTTTCACAGTAAAGTAAAATAATCGGAAGTATTTGTTTTAATATTCCCCATGATTTAATTTACGCTAAATAGAAAAGGTTATAAATGAAGAATACGAAAATTTATAATTCTTTCTCAAAATATTTGCATTTCCGAAAAAACCCATTACGTGGCGCAGTTGGTAGGATATAAGATGATTTCCGAATATTACATTTCTGACAGACGTCCATTTTCCTAGATGATCTAACCTAATAACAAGAGTATCGATCTCCCCAGTTTTCAATACCCTATAACCGATGCTGCATTCGCGTCAAAAGAAATTTCGGAATAAAAAATAGATCGAGCGATAACCTTAATTATATGGCATCACATCAGATCGTGAACTCTTGGTTGTGCTCTTCTGTAGGTGTGTCAAACACGAGATAACAAATCTCTTTCCAATTTCGATACAGTAACTTCATAATTCACGGCGAGAGCGAATCAACCGTAACCGCCTTTTTTTCGGTGAAATTCGACAATCTGCGGTGCAACGTTCGTCACATATTTCGCAAATGCGGTGCTGAAGATAAATTGCTAACGAACAGATTAAACGGTTGAATATCCCAAAAAAAACTGACCGGAATCCCAAAGAACGCAGAGAGATGCTATCGCAGAGAGTTATCATCAAATCGATTAAAAAGGCAGTACAGTCTAACACTCTAAAAAAAATTATTTCCTTTTGTTTAATTTCGAATGTAAAAATTGTAAATTGTTTTTCAACAGCTCTCTTAGTTGTTTGACCAACTTTCAGAAGATAATGAAAACTTGTACGAATTTTGCACACGTATTAAAAACTGTTGACAATACAATAATTTGATAGCTATGAACACTCTCACCACGATCGTCAGAAATAAAAAAAGTTAATTTAAAAATTTAAAAACCCGACTGCGTCAAAACTGAACTTTAATAAATAATAGTTTAAAAAAACTAAAAAACACGCTTTTATAGAAAACCAGACTAAAAAAATAGAAAATAAGAAAAAAATGTATCGCCTCGGTGTGTAATGTAGTATATAATTATTGATACCATGCACCCCACGCTTTTTTTTAAATAAAATAAATTGTTTTCTTATTTTCTATTTTTTTAGTCTGGTTTTCTATAAAAGCGTGTTTTTTATTTTTTTTAAACTATTATTTATTTCCTACTTTTTAGTGTGGTTTATTTATAAAAGCGTGTTTTTTTTTAAACAATTATTTTTATAATTTTTTTGCAAATAAAAAATGGAATAATCTCATCAAATTAGTTAATCATAATCTCCGACCCCAAAAACCCCCACATACCAATTTTGAATAGAATCAGACCATAATCACAAAAGTCGGCCGCCATCTTGAATTTTCCAATTTTTACAAGAGAATCATAATATTCGACCCCAAAAACCCCCACATACCAATTTTAAATAGAATCGGACCATAATCACAAAACTCGGCCGCTATTTTAAAGCCGCCATCTTGAATTTTTTAATTTTCACAAAAGAATCATAATATTCGACCCCAAAAACCCCCACATACCAATTTTGAATAGAATCAGACCATAATCACAAAACTCGGCCGCCATCTTGAATTTTCCAATTTTTACAAAAGAATCATAATATTCGACCCCAAAAACCCCCACATACCAATTTTGAATAGAATCAGACCATAATCACAAAACTCGGCCACCATTTTAAAACCGCCATCTTGAATTTTCCAATTTTTGCAGAAGATTCATAATATTCGACCCCAAAAACCCTCACTTACCAATTTTGAATAGAATCAGACCATAATCACAAAACTCGTCCACCATTTTGGAGCCGCCATCTTGAATTTTTCAATTTGACAAAAGAATCATAACATTCGACCCCAAAAACCCCCACATACCAATTTTGAATAAAATCAGACCATAATCACAAAACTCGTCCACCATTTTGGAGCCGCCATCTTGAATTTTCCAATTTTGACCAAAGAATCATAATCTCCGACCACACAAACCCTCGGATACCAATTGTTGAAGCGAATCGGACCATAATCACAAAACTCGTACGCCATATTGGAGCCGCCATTTTGTTTTTTCTTCACACAAAAATTGCTCAATGCATTGTCACCGGAAGTATGTATACCTGCCAAATTTCAAATCATTCGGACATCTGGAAGTGGGTCAAAATTGCGCCCAAAGGAGTCGGTTACAAACAAACAAACAAACATACAAGTGAAGATAATATCAAGCGTGTAAAAAAGATGGAAACAAGATGACCAGAAAATATGGTCAGAAAATTATGTTTTGAGAGGTTAACTATTAAACTTGACACTGTAAACAATCTCACGCAGTGAGATGCATCACATTTAATTTAAAATGACTAAGTGAGATTGTTTACAGTATTAAGTTTAATAGTTAACCTCTTTAAACAATATTTTCTGGTCATCTTGTTTCCATCTTTTTTAACTCCTTTAATGTTCTGTTAACTTATGACTATTCGTTCACCTAGGATGTATATATGTTTGCGTGTATATATTTATATTTTTGGAACGAAGTTCCTTATCGCGCTTTGCGAAAGGGGGCTAGACGGAATAAATTAAGACCAAAAGTTGTAACGAGACTTTCTGCTATAGTTGTAAGCCGTGCGGCGTGCGCGTGTTTCTCTGTCTGTCTGTCTCTCTCTCTCTCTCTCTCTCTCTCTCTCTCTCTCTCATAGAAAGCAAGCCAGTTATTTTCGTTTCGTCTTTCTATTTCGCATTGAACAGTGTGTGTCGCGACGATGATTTTTGTTGAGTGTATACAGGTTTTTTGTACATAATAAATAATGAAAAATAATAACAATAATGAATCCTGACAGTGTTTCTGCACAAGTTCCGGATATTGCTGATGGAGTTAGGTAAGTAGAGATTTTATACAGACAATAATAAATGCTTATGTATTTTTAGCAAGTACGCATTATAACCTCTCTTTAGGATTGTGCTAACCAAGTCATACGCGTTATAATCTCTCCATTATTGTGTGTTTAGCAAGTGTACGCGTCATAACTTTAATAAATTTAAAAGCAAATTATATTTTAATATTACAATATCAATGCGTATGTACTAAAATTGAGCCTACTGATTAAGTTTATATTACATTATATTTGTTAATAATAAAAAAAATATTATTATAACTTAAAAAAATAAATGTATTACAATTCTTCACTAATTAATCGAAAGAAACTTCGTTCCATCCGGGTGTCCCTTGACACCTCTCAACTTCTTTTTAACATAGAATGCTTTTTTTGATATTCCTGTGTTGATTCACCTGACTTTTCTGTGTTTGTTTCTAAACTTATTTATTATTGCTTTGTCCACGAGATTTAATCTTTTGACAATAAAGTATAATTTGATTTGATACTTGATACTGTTTTGTAATCTTTGTTAGATTCTGGTAATTTTTCATCTGAACACAATACACAATAAATATCCAATATAAATATTTATATTTAAAAAAAATTACGTTAAAGTAATAATACACCTACGTTTTCCGTACAGTCATGATGAAACAAGAGATATGTGAGAGAAACAACTCTAGACTACCACATGTCACGCCTCCATTTTCGCACATGAGCCTTTTTCCTTAATGAGCCTTTTTCCTCAAGTACGAAAAATTCCCCACTTGCAGCGCTAGTAGTACAGTAGGGACAAACATTACCTAACTCACGTTGAAATACATGTAAAAATAAACATAAAAACCATGTTTTTGACAGAAGACGACGTCCAGGAGCCAAATTAAAATTTCCAATGTGAAGGATAATAATGTAGCAACATTAAAACGGTGGCTTGCTTGTCAAAATCTTAAAATTTCCGGAAAAAAACATGAATTAATTGACAGGTCAGTACGCAAGGTTTAGTTATTATGCAGCGGTATTTTTGAACTCTAATATCAGACGTTTAAAATAATTATAAATTTCAAATTGATCAGAATGAAAAATGAGTCAAATATTGATTTGTTGAAAATATGAACAGGATGTTCATAAAATCAGATGTGGAATCATCTGCGACTGAAAGATAAACTTTAGTCACTATCTTCCATCGTCAAGATAACCTCTTGTGGGGTATTCATGTTGAAAAGGGAAACATTCTCAATTGAATATTGATAGAAAGATTTTTCTGTGAATTGAAAAATCCACGATAAAAATGAAGTTATTTTTTGTGAATGTCTAACAGAAAAATATTTTTAACAATGTCCAATTGAGAATGTTTCGCTTTTTAACGAGTCAAATATATTTGGTAATTAAGATAAATTTAATACACCTTACAGTATGATTCAGTAACCGATAGAGATGTTAGGTTAGGTTATTTTTCTAATTGTTTTTTAATGGCCTACCTTACTAATCGTTGCAGAAACTGGATGAGGATTTTCTTTAGTTGGTTTTTTCTTTTGTTGAATCCATTCTCATCAATGTGAGGTTTTACGAATGGTATAAAAAACACGTTTCCCTCTGAATATCGATTATACGAAGTACAGTTCGCAAAAGTACAATGTTTTGTTGGCATTGTAGTAATTTTTTATTTACTTAATTATTTTAAATAATTCAACTGTATCTCTTAAATGGAGAAGGTTTGATGTTTGTCCCTCGTAACAAATTTGTCGCACTATTCTCAGGAAAAAGGCTCATTCAACGTTGCCGATTAGAGAGAGTCCGAGCGACCGTCATGCTTCATTTGTTTTGGCTTCACATTTGTTGTGTTTATTATCAATATTAATACATACAAGTCATCCAATTGGCATTCGTACTCAAGCTTACCAACCTAAAGATGATAACCCGATGTTTTCATGTATGGTACGAATGCAATGTTGGAAGTTGTCACAGAAATCATGGAAAACAGAAAACAAGCAAAAGCGGTGTAGCGGAACAAACGTGACGTTAGAAGAGATTGACCATTAGCTACGTTTTCAATAAAAAAATGAACAAAGGGGCGATTCAAGATAGTTTTTTTTTACTTCCATCGTACCTCTCACAACAAAAATAAAAAATGCACGGAATAAAAATGCAAATTTCTGTATTAGTAACTCTCGAATGCAATCGATTCCGACAGCAATGCATTTATTCCATCAGAATAAAATCGAACGGATCATCCCAGGTGCAACAAGATTTTCCATACCGGTGCCGAAGAGAAAGGATACATAAGGGTGCCACGATAAACTCAAATTTGCCCCTATTATGTTTATTTTAACGCAACTTTCTTCTAACGTAATATCCAGGTAACGGATATAGAGGCCGAATCGCAACCGAATTAAACAATAACTTGAATTTCTCATATATAAATTTAGGATACAGGGAAATTTAAGAAAAAAGTCCCAATTCCTACGAGAGCTGCACAAAAGTGATTTTTTGCATCTTATTTTTTATTGCTGTTCGCTACAACAATAAACACTATCTACTATAACTATAACATTGCAATACAGAAGAAAATGAAATATCTCTTCAAATTCAATGAATCCTCAAACAATAGTTCATATAAATCAAAATTGATAGTTTCAATTTATGATATTCTTACGACTTCCTGGTATGAAGAGGGCATTAACAAACTATACTGTATTTGGAACTTAGACAGAGTAATTAAACACAGAGGTCATAATCGGCCATGAACAGATTACTATTTATTTATTGTACATAGCAGTTTTCTAGTTTAAAAATGAGACTTGTGCAGTACTTGATTTTATTTGATCCAATGATAATACGGAAGCAATTCAATATTCATAAAAAAAAATATCCATTTGCTTTTAGACTAACCATAGACATTCCTTCAAACAAATCAAGGGTCATAGACTCAGAGAAGTTTTATTTTTGACTGACATACATGTAAGTACAGAAAAAAAAAGCTCAGATGAACCCTGATATATGGTGGTTCTATTTTCCTGTAACCAAGGATAATTAAATTAAAATTATGCAAATTAGTACACTAAGATCAAACGATTTAACTGAATAACATGTATATTCTTTTGGATTATGTTTTCAGAGTCGAAACAATGTATTCAAACAGAGTAGATTAAGTGGGATTGAGGAGGAATTCTTCATATCACACGACACCCAAGACGAATAGAACATACATATCAATGAAAATAATAACAGATAGCGAATAATGTAAATAACAATTTCGAGGGCGTGGAGCTGAATATTACACAACACGATTGATGAGACGAAATGTTTATTTTATAGATAAGAACGTTCTTCGTGTACCGAGGTGTGCCTCAAAAATAATGATGGTGCAAATTCGATATTATTCTTGAGGTGAGAATCAACAATTGCGAACTGTATTGTACTTTTTACATTTTGATAACTGTACAATTGATTCGTTTCGCTTCTCTCAGAATTTCGTTTGTAAAACCGATGTGTCCGTTAGGTGAATAGTGAAACAGCTCTAAAAGTGTATAAAGAGATAAAAAATGCAGAAACCTGGTGGGGAGGAAATCAACGCTCTTAATTTTGTCACCATGAGAAAAAACATTTTAGCATTTTAACAAAGTTAAAAATAATTGCTTTGGATGTGTGACGTAGGTTATTCAGTGAGTTATAGATTCGAATACAAAAGCGACAAGCTTTTGAATCTATAACTATTTAATACATAGGTATTCATAGTGATGTTCAGAGAATAGCCGTGGTCATATGCCACTTTGCCCTGAAGCTTATGATCGCTTACTACTGTTAGAATGTAAAGTTTTGTTAGGGTAGGTGGCACATGACCACAGCTATCCTCTGAACGGGTGTTGGTAGTTTGGTTACCGTCAGGTAGTAAATTAGAAATTTATTTGAAATGCTTGATAATAATATGTAATTTAGTTCCCAATCCCAAAAAGGTCATTAGTAATTTGGTTTCCGGGGACTACCTGCGTAATCCCTTGTTCGTGTAAGTGAAATTTGGGAAAACCAAAAATTAATTGTCTATTTTTTGAGTATTACTTTTATTTAGAGTTGTATTGCTTCTGCGACAGTCAGTTGTGTTTTTGAATCGTGCTTGCTCAGTGACATTCAATTTTCTTTAAAGTTGTCTTAAATTCTCGCCATGAATCCAGAAATAATCTTGAGTGGACGAGGAAAACATTTATTAATTTTTAATAACTATAAATACGGTTTTCAAAAGATCCTGAAAAGTGGTGAGAAAGTGCAAATCATTTGTTCTTACTTTGGGCGAATGTGTTGAAAGTTTAACCATTACAAAACACATACAAGAACATTCTCATGATGCAGTTGTGCAGGACTTTAATCGCCAAATTGTTAATTCTGCCTGCAAATGAAAAGCTGTGGAGGACCTGTCCGAAAAACCTGCGAAGTTCATTCGCAGAATATTTCAGAAAAATCTGCCATCAAACATTTACTACAAATGATATTGCTTGCGTCAGAAGGAACATCTATAACGTTCGTAGAAAAATTCAGCCAAGTTTACCAAAAATCATCGAGGAAGCTTTTGACTTCCTTGACGAGGCAAACATACAAACCTCTAGAGGTGAGCAATTTTTATTGTATAATAACAGAAGTGAACAGATAGTAATATTTTCGTGTAAATCAAATATTCATATTTTGGAAAAAGTCACACAAATTTATTTAGATGGTACGTTTAATTATTGTGCGCAATTTTTTTGCAGGTTTTTACTCACACGGTTATTGTAATGGGCATTATATTCCATTAATTTTTTCATTGTTAACTAATAAATGCTCAGATAAGTATAAAAACTTATTTAAATCAATAATAAATATTAGAAAACATAATGGTGTTACATTTTCAAAAATTGTTATCGATTTTGAGAAGGGCATCCACAAAGCAGTCGAACAAATTTTTCCTTTAGCACAAATAATTGGCTGTCGGTTTCACCTTGCCCAATCGTGGTTTAGAAAAATTCAAGACTACGGCCTTATAGCCGAATATAAAAATGAAAATTCTGAAGTTGGTAGATGGCTACGAATGACTTTTGGTCTTACATTTTAAGTTCTTATGACGTTAGCGAATGCTTTGTTTTTGATTTGCTTGCGATATCACCAATAGACAAAAAATTCAAAAGTATTCCGATTACTTAACAGATAATTATATAACAGAAGAGTCTCTTTTTCCACCCTTTCTTTGGGCTGAGAATTCAGCTGTGCTTACACGAACCACTAATGCTTGTGAATCTTTTCATAAACATTTTAATGCGTCTTTTTATAAAGCACATCCAAATATTTTAATTTTTTTGGAAAAACTTCAAGAATTTCAAATTTAAATTATGTAAAATTACAAAGCATCAATATAAAGGCTCGAATACATAACAGTAAAGTGAAAAATCGTCAAAAATTTATAACAAAAATGATAGAATCTTTTTCTAGAAATGAAATTAGTCGACTACATTTTATTAAGTGTGTTTCTTTTCACTGTGCTGTAACTATTTGATATTGTATTTTTATTATTATAAGTAGATAAGAAGTATAGAACGAAATAAGCTTGTGTGATGTATATGTTGTATGTTTATAAAAATAAAAATTATTGATTTAATAAACAAATAAAAATCAATTGTTTTTTTTGGAAACCAAATTACACTTAGAGACCAGGCAAACTAAAAATATCGGAAACCGAATTACACATTTCCAGACCCTTCTTAATCTGAGAACCAAATTACATGTTCCCCTCTGAACATCACTATGAATATGTATTAAATACATAAAAATATTGATTTGTTGAAAATATGAACAGGATGTTCATAATATGACGTAGAATCATCTGCGACAGGAAAATATTTCTATTCAATATTCAATTGGGAATGTTTCCTTTTTCAACATAAAAATATATTGCGTGTTTGTGATTGTACATCACAATTTCAGATGAGAATATTTTCTTGTTTCATAATTTTTAGAGCGTGATTTTTCAGTGTCAGGTTTTAGTTTTTGAACTTATTTTTTTTTATAATAAAGATGATTATCCATATGTGGCATATATTTGAAATCGTCTGATAACCTGTCGCGGTGGCTTTAATTATTTTTAATATTACATGGTCAACTTTTTGAATCATTCAACAAAATTTATAACGTGAGTAACAATAGGCTCCAACACGAAGTCAAGGTCAACTCATTCTTTCAAAAATTTAATTTTCGAGGTGATATTACCTTAACGATATCATTATTTAATGCAGATTATAGTTCATCCATCTGGCCTTTTCTCTGTCGAGCTGTTGATCGCGCTGTTAAATCACTTATGAAATGGATCCTATTGGGAAAATAACCTCTCGGCATTATTACCTTATAGACCAAGGCTGAAGCCTTTAAAAATGGTAAAAAGTAAAAAAAAATTATAGTAGGATGAAACCCATTGGAAAAGGAAGAGAATATAAAAATGAAGGGAAAAATAATTTACGGGCGATCTGAGGTTGGGAAGTGGAAGGGGGTGAGTTTTTAAGGGTAAAAAACGGTTAATCTCGATTTCTGGCAAAACTACAAGTCCTATGGAAAGTTGTAGGTAATAAAAAGATCTACAACTTTTGTATCCACACTTTTTTCACATAACCTCAAAATTTATGTGAAAAATTGAAATAACCAAGTTTTTGGTTTTTTATTTTTATCATTTAAAAAAAAAATTCACGAAATTTGGTGAAAACTTATCTTTTCAAGTCCCAAACACTGTAATTTATTTGATTTGAAATATTTATTTTTTCACCTTATTTTGACTTAATATCGAAAAACCACCCTAATTTTCAAACGAAAATTCTCGCATCAAAATATCAGCTTTTTTTAAAAAGTCGGTGGGCTTTTTATTCGTTGAAATCTCTACTTTCTGATGGCGAAAAAAAAATACATTACTATGGTAAATGTTCTCAGAAAATGCAAAGAAACGAAAAAAACTCGATCCCGATTTTTTTTTTAATCATTATGTACAATTTTGAGGTATTTATTAAAATGTACACTTTAATTACTCAAAAACGTAAGATTCCATGTTACATTGATAAACAAAAAAATTGCAAATCGAAATATACTACTATAATTAACAACCAAATAAGTTAATAAAGTTAATATTTAATAAGACATCAACAATATTTTTAGAAAGTTGTAGAATCTTCTTCAAATTATATGCGTAGATGCCTATTTATTGCTATTTTAAGATAACTCATATACCTGAGTGACCTACGGAAAATTTTAGCTCATCAAAAGGTATTTCATAGAGAAGTGGGGAAGAGGCTAGAAAAACCTCAGACAATATTCCCGAGTTCGATTATCAAAACCATACAAAAATACCATTTTTGCAAGACAATTTTTTATCTAACGAGAAAAACAAGGACAAAATAATAAAAACGTTAATGAAAAGATTACAGTCACAAGGATTTTCCTGTAAACAAGCAGAAGAAGATGCTGATGCTGACATAATTAAGACCTCGATAGAAATTGCCAGAGATACTAATAAAACTGTCATTGTTGTGGGTCAAGATATTGATATTTTGGTCCTTTTGAATCAATTATATTCAAATAATCATGACATTTATTTTCTCAAGCCAGGTTCTGGAAATGTAAAAGATCTATTTTTCACGTCAAATATGAATCATTCAAAAATATCGTTGCATTTCTGCATTGTTTTTCTGGTTGCGATATAACATCTGGATTTGCCGGAAAAGGAAAGAAAAGTATCGTAAATTAATTATTAGACGATAAAAATTTGTCAAATTTGGCCAATATTTTCTATAAAAAAATGCAAACAAAGAAGATATCGAAAAAAATGGATTACAATTGATTAAATCTATTTATAAATGTAAAAAAGATAAAATAACACTAAATCAATTAAGATTTCAAAAATAGCCATTTGCATTTCTTGACATGTTTTTTGGGTAACCTTCCACAGTCTGAAAATGAAAATATAATCAGGAAAATCTATACAAGTGTAGAAAGGGCAAACTGATTAGTTCACCCCGATAAGTTATTGCGTTCACCAAATTATATTTCTTATAGAAAAATGATTCAATTTGTCAATAACTTGCCGTTTTCTGAATTTGCCCATCAAAAAAATTTTTTTTATCTTCTAAATCTCCTCTAATTGTTTTATAATTTGGATTTTTTCTCGCAGAGTCTTTTTCGCTTTTTCAACTGACGGATGTCAATTGAGATCTGCCAAAAAAGTTTGAGAGTGACGTATTGCTCATTTGATATATGGGGTGTTGTTCAGATCAGTTTATTAGCATTCTACCATATCTCACTTCCTCTCTGAGTAGAGGTAACCATGTATGATCCATTTCAACAGAATTTGTTGAAAAGCAGTTGTTATTGGAAAGAAGAATACAGGCCGTTTCTTTCAATTTTCTCCTCTCTTGATGTGGTTCTTTCATCAAGATTTTTGTCCTATTCCATTCAATCGTATGATCGCCATTGGATGTGAGGATATGTTCTGCAATTTTTGATCCAGTTATTTGTCGATTTCTGATGTAACTCTGATGTTCACTTTGGCGCACTTCCAATGGTAGGTTACCAAAAATACACAAACCATCTCATCCTCTACGCCCTATTGTTAGTTCCATTGGATCTCCTTCACAAAAACTCGCTAGATACCTACTCAACATTCTGAAACCACTATCTGGAGAAATTGAATGAATTATAAATTCAAGATGGAGATCTTCTAGTAAGTTTTGATGTCGAAAGTTTGTTTACTGATGTCCCTATTGATAAAACTCTAGAAATAGTGAAAGAAAGATTAGAAAATGACACATCACTGAAGACAAGAACAAAACTGGATGTCAGTGCCATCATATAATTACTCAAACTATGCACAGAAAAAACATATTTCCAATTCAAGAACGAATTTTATCAACAAGAGTTTGGTATGGCGATGGGTTCTCCTTTGTCACCCATTTTAAGTAACATATTCATGGAATACTTTGAAGAATCTTTCGTTGGAACATTCCACAATGGTCCAAAAATATGGTGGAGATACGTGGATGATGTTTTCGCTATCTGGAATCGAAGTGAAGAAGAATTAAACATTTTCTTGGATCATATAAACGGTCAAGAACCGACGATCAAATTCACGTTAGAATCAGAACAAAACAACCAACTCCCCTTTTTAGATGTCATGATCCAAAAACCATCATCACGAACCGAAACATCTGTACACAGAAAGAAGACGCATACCAATCGATATCTACACTATAACTCAAACCATCATGCCAGTGTGAAAAAAGGCATAGTTAAATGTCTCTATAATCGAGCCCAAACGGTTTGCAATTCCAACCAGAATCTACAGGAAGAAATAAACCTCATAAAATCTGTTCTCAAGGAAAATGCATATCCAGATCAGTTTGTGGAAAAAACAATCACTGACATTGAAAACAAAAACCCATCAAACAACCCATTAACACAACCAACAGGAGTACTCCCACCACCTACACATTTCACAACCAACATAATACCTTATGTCCCCGGATTATCTGAAAAGATCAAACGAATCGGACATAGGTATGATGTGAGAACATCATTCAGAACAACAAACACACTGAGATCTATACTATCACAAACAAAACCAGAAAACGCAGAAGAAAGTACCAAAAACTGTGTTTACAACATACCTTGTTCTTGTGGTGATAGTTATATAGGTGAAACGTCAAGACCATTGAAAGTGCGCCAAAGTGAACATCAGAGTTACATCAGAAATCGACAAATAACTGGATCAAAAATTACAGAACATATCCTCACATCCAATAGCGATCATAGGATTGAATGGAGTAAGACAAAAATCTTGATGAAAGAACCACCTCAAGAGAGGAGAAAATTGAAAGGAACGGCCTGTATTCTTCTTTCCAATAACAACTGCTTTTCAACAAATTCTGTTGAAATGGATCATACATGGTTACCTCTACTCAGAGAGGAAGTGAGATATGGTAGAATGCTAATAAACTGATCTGAACAACACCCCATATATCAAATGAGCAATACGTCACTCTCAAACTTTTTTTGGCAGATCTCAATTGACATCCGTCAGTTGAAAAAGCGAAAAAGACTCTGCGAGAAAAAATCCAAATTATAAAACAATTAGAGGAGATTTAGAAGATTTTGAGAACGGGGGCAGATATAGTCCCCGAAACGTCAAGCAAAAACTATATAGAGAAGATTCTTTTGAATTTTTTATAAAAAAAAATTTTTTTGATAGGCAAATTTAGAAAACGGCAAGTTATTGACAAATTGAATCATTTTTCTATAAGAAATATAATTTGGTGAACGCAATAACTTATCGGGGTGAACTAATCAGTTTGCCCTTTCTACACTTGTATAGATTTTCCTGATTATATTTTCATTTTCAGACTGTGGAAGGTTACCCAAAAAACATGTCAAGAAATGTTGTTCCTCCACAAAAAACCACATTCATTCAATAGCCATTTGCAAAAATTAAATCATCTTTTATATTGGCAAATCTCCCACTCACAGAAGGTGCAGCAGAACAACATTGTTACAGGGCATATTATCAGCTTCAAACTTGGTTGGGTAACGAACTGACAGCAACAGATTGGGGCTGGAAGCAACATCAACGTGGCATTCTGCCCAAATTTACAGAAAATGAATTAATTTCGGAAATATTGCTCAAAACTATTTGCTGCAGCTGTGAAACTGGATGTAACAGTTTAAAATGTGACTGCCGAAAACATGGTTTAAAATGCACAAATTTATGCTCAAATTGTCATGGTTCTGAAAAATGATCCAATATGGAAGAAAAAAACCTACGAGGAAGTTAATGATTCAGATGAAATTGTGGATGAAGATCCAATGCAGACTAGAAATAATATTGGAGACGAAGACGGTGATGGTCTTGAAATTTCAAGATCTACTAGAATCGGGAAGGTTTGTCGAATCTAACGATGAAGAAATGCCATCAAAGAGACAAAAACTAATGGATAACTGATTAGAATTCAAGCTAAGGTATTAATAAATAACAAGATTAATATATTTAAAAATATTATAATTAATAACGTAATCAGTATAAAGTATCTACATTCAGTAGTACGATGTACATGTTTATTTATATATTATGAGATTTTCTATGACATAAATGTAATTAGAATTTGATAAATCAACTTTTTTACTGAAAAAAATTGCAGCAGTCACATTTTTTAGATGAAATTGTACATAACGATTAAAAAAAAATTCGAATTCGATTTTTTTTTCGTTTCTTTACATTTTCTGAGAACATTTACCATAGTAATGTATTTTTTTTTCACCATCAGAAAGTAGAGATTTCAACGAATAAAAAGCCTACCGACTTTTTAAAAAAAGCTGATATTTTGACGCGAGAATTTTTGATTGAAAATTAGGGTGTTTTTTTTTTTTTTATATTCTGGTTCCCACGAAAAGGGATATCCTGTAATGTTCAGAGAACATCGTGGGAACCAAGGGAAAGAAGGTAGGAGTTGGTGTTCTTCTTAAATTTCTGGAGGTTGTATGCCTCGGGGAACACCTCCCTAGGCAATGAGTTCCAGAGTCTCGCTGTTCGTTGGATGAACGAGTCTTTGGAAAGTGATGTTCTGCAGGTCTCCAAAGTGACCACGAAGGGGTGTGATGACTGAACTTGACGGGTTAGTCTCGAAGAGACTGCCAAAGCAGGAACGATTGTTGATATTTCAGAAGAGCATCGCCCATGAAAATATCTATAAAATAGAGACAAATCGCCAACTTTTCTACGGTGTTCCAGACAAGTGAGCGAGTTTGTAAGCGAGGCATCACCGACGAGACGAATTGCCCTTTTTTGGACAGAATCCAATAGCCTCAGGATATGTTTAGGTGCCGCGCTCCAAATATGGGAACAGTATTCCAGGACAGGTCGGATCTGTGCCTTATAGATCATAAGCAGCTGGGTGGGGTGAAATAGCTCTTGGCACGAAACAAAAACCAAGGTTTTGGGATGCACTTTTGGCAATGGACCTCACGTGATTTTCCCAGGAAAGGTTATTGCTGATAGTAATACCAAGCATCGATATGGATGACTTCAGTGGTATGGTTACTCCTGACAAAGTTATGTTAGGCACAGTGAGATCGGCTTTTCTAGAGAAAAGACATGCTTGTGTTTTGTTTGCATTGAATTCTACCAAGTTATTAGATCCCCACTCGAGAATTGTTGCTAAGTCCATATTTATATTATTAACATTTCTTCCTCGTTCATTTCTGGTTTCACGGGCTGATATAGGGGCCCTGGAAGAGAAAGCGGTATGGAGGGTACTATCATCGGCAAAGCTGTGTACTGGACATGAAGTTGCTTTCAACAGGTCGTTGATGTGAAGTAGAAATAGTGTTGGTGCGAGAATAGATCCTTGCGGAACACCAGCATTTATGAGTAGAGTGTCAGATGAAACTCCATCGACCACTACATGGAGAGACCTGTTTGAGAGAAAACTAGCAAGCAGAGAACACAGCTGAGGGGGCAAGCCATAAGACGGAAGCTTGGCGAGGAGTCCCTGGTGCCAAACTCGATCGAACGCCTTGGAGATATATAATGCCACAGCTAAAGTTTCTCCATACTTTTCAATAGATATCTGCCATATATGTGAGACGTAAGCGAGCAGGTCACCAGTTGATCTCTGATGGCGGAAGCCATATTGCCTATCGTTGACAATTCCTGAGTCTTCCAGATATTTCATGAGCTCGATGTTGATGGCTTTTTCCGTGACCTTTGAAATAATAGATAGCAGTGCGATAGGTCTGTAGTTGCTAGGTAGGGCCTTTTTGACTTGTTTAGGGACTGGCTGTACTCTTGCAATTTTCCAATTGGACGGAAATACCCCCAAATTGTAAGAGTGGTTGAACAACTTGCAAAGAACAGGTGTTAGTTCGGGGCACATTTCTTGAGAACAATCGGCGGGATTCCGTCAGATCCACAGGCTTTGTTGGTGTTGAGACCCAGCAAAATCTTTCTGATAGTACGTTGGCGAAAGGTGATCTCGGGCATGTGACTGTCAATAGGTGTAATGTTCGGGGGTTGTTTTCCCGATGAATCCAGAGTGGAATTTCCAGCAAATAGGTGCGCAAAGATATTGGCTTTTTCCTGGGCAGTCGTTGCTAGTGTTCCATCTGCTTTGGTTAGAGGAGGAAATGAGCTGGAAGTGAAGTTTCTTCCCACAGCTTTGGCGAAGGACCAAAATGAACGGGATCCGTTAGGACATTCAGCAAGTTTTGATCTTATTTTGGCATTGTGAGCATCTTTTGAGCATTCTATTGTCTCTTTGCATATGCCTCTAGTCTCGACATATGCTGCTCTGGTCTCAGGGCCCGGATTTTTGTCGATATTAAGTCAAAATAAGGTGAAAAAATGAATATTTCAAATCAAATAAATTACAGTGTGTTTGGGACATAAAAAGGTAAGTTTTCACCAAATTTCGTGGAATTTTTTTTTTGTAAAAGATAAAAATAAAAAACCAAAAACTTGGTTATTTCAATTTTTCTCATAAATTTTGAGGTTATGTGAAAAAAGTGTTAATACAAAAGTTGTAGATCTTTTCATTACCTACAAATTTTCCATAGGACTTGTAGTTTTGCCGGAAATCGAGATTAACCGTTTTTTACCCTTAAAAACCCACCCCCTACCACTTCCCGACCTCAGATCGCCCGTAAATTATTTTTCCTTTCACTTTTGTTATATTCTCTTTCTTTTCCAAAACGTTTCATCCTACTATTTTTTTTTTGTTTCAAAAATTATCGACCCTGGTCTATTAGGAAAAATGTGAGCACAGAAGACAATGCATTGGATTCACATTATTTGCTAAATATAAAGGCACTATTTGCGATCGTAACGATGCTAAATTGCGCGACTTGATCGTGTAGTCAAAATCCATCGAGATGTTCATTAAAAAAAAATATTTGTATTCAATTAAAATAACTCCTATATAAGTAGTGCGCGCGATTCGTTGGTTTTATCGCAAGTCGTGAATCGCTAAATTAATTCGAATCAAATCATCACGATCACCAATTATCATTTCGATAGGTGTGCATTGCTGGTGTGGCACGGCCACTCAAAATTTCAAAGACCGTTTCACACTTGCCGTTATTCCAATGATAGTTTCAGCGAAAGAAATTCAAAATAATCAATTCGATTAATAACAAAGAAATGCTCACCACGCGCAAATCGACCGTCGATTCCAATAGCAGTGAGTCATGATTTTTTGTTTACTTTACGTTGCCATTGTTCGGTGTTTACTTTTCATTTATTGCGTTTATGTGGCTTTTATCAATGAGTAACTTACATTTTAAATCGATGAAATGTTAACTGGGTGCTGGAAGTGACTGTTGATTAATAACAAAATGGTAGACTGTTCCTACAGTGTAACACACCTAAGATGAAGACACCCCTGTATTTTAGGCATTTTTGAAAGCAGAGATTTGATTTTTGGTACAGACGTAGACCTTCATGGGCCGCACTTTTCGCAATATTCAGCCCGAGTGACAGCCTACTGCGATCCCGCGAAAAGGGCAAATTCTCGATATTTTGCTTCGCGTTAGAGATACCGAAAAAAGTTATTTGAAAAAGGTGCTTAGAAATCAATTTTGACCCTACATACCGAATTTCAACGCAAAATTCAAGTTTTTTTTTTTTAATTTCTGTTATTTTTTTTTAATTCCGATTTTTTATTAATGGTTCTGAATAAGAAGCTACGAAAACAATAAATTCGTCATAATGTAGAAATAAAAATGAAAAAGCTAATATTCATTATGAAAAAATTCAAATTTTGATTATTAGTTGTTAAAAAGCCACAGAGACGATAAAATCGGTCAAAATTAAATTACAATTAATGAAAAACTATTTATTGAACCGAATTCGAACAGGAAATGAAATAAATCAGTCAGAAGTCAGTTTCAAATATTGTCTCTCTCAACTGGTCCACCCTCAATTCTGATACATTTTCCAATTATTTTTCTATTATTATTGGCCACTCTCCTAAGTTCTGGAATACTTATTTCACGGCAGGCTTTTGCCTTATTCTCTCACAAAGCTCTTGTCGATTTCGTGGCCTAGACTTGTAAACCTTATTCTTAACAGTTCCCCAGAAGTAAAAATCCATTGGTGTTATGTCAGGAGAGCGAGGAGGCCATTGTTCATCTTGGCTATTTCTACCAATCCAACGTAATGGAAAATGTTCGTTTAACCACTCTCGAACCATCCAAGAATTATAAACGGAAGCTCCGTCTAGCTGAACGTACATCTCTTGTCGCACATTAAGGGGTAGATTTTCAATGATTTCCCATAATTCATTATCAAAAAAATTCAATAGTCGTTCAGCGTTAATGGTATTATTGAAGAAAAACGGTCCAATTATTCTGTCGCCTAAAATACCACACCATACATTAACTTTTTGAGAGTATTGGTCCTTACAGTTTATAACCCAGTGGGGATTTTCGGTAGACCAGTATCTGCAATTTTGAGCAGATACTATTCCATTGGTAGTGAACATAGCCTCATCAATGAACAACATTTTTCTTAGGAAATTTCTATCATTTAAAAAATTTCCTTTGGCCCAATATCAGTAATCTAATCGTTTATATTCGTCACCTTCTTTCAATGTGTGCAAGAACGTTGGTTTAAAAGGTTTGATTTTATGACGAACGAGACATCTTCTTATTTTCTCACTACTCAAATTTAATTGCTCAGACCTTTCACGCAAACTAATGTTGGGATTGGCACGAACTGAAGCTAAGATATTATCATCAACATGGTACCTTCGATTTCGATGTGGCTTGTCAATAGATGGACGATTCTTTAATACACTTCCGGTTTGAGTAAATATTTTATTCACGGAGGCTGCCGTTCCATGTCGAATACGATTTTGGTGCGGATATGTCTTCTGTTGAATTCATGAGCAACTTGTCTGCTACTTCGAGCACCATCAGCAAATAACCTTATTATTTCAATTTTTTCTCGTAAATTAAGACGTTTAATGGGCATTTTGTTACTGTTTTTGACGCATTTACTTTCAAACTGACATTTGGTAAAAATAGTTCATTTGTTTCCATGACACTCTAGCCCAAATTGAAAACTGTTGAAACACAAAATATGAGACTTCTTTGAAACATTGAGAATGACGATTTTCCATCCGAAATTAGGCAAATGGTATTATTCGCAACCAATCATATTCAACAGAAAATAGAAAATTTCCTCAAAATTGGAGACAGGCTAGTAAAGGAGACTAAATTCTATTAACTTACATTTGATAAAATAATAATTTTCAATTTCAGTTATTTCAATACGTTTATTTCATTGATTCTGACTATTTTATCATTTCTGTAGCTTCTTATTCAGAACCATTAATTGAAAATCGGACTTAAAAAAATTACAAAAATAACAACAAAATGCAAAATCGGTATGTAGGGTCAAAATCAATTTCTAAGCAATTTTTTCAAATAACTTTTTTTGGTATCTCCAACGCGAAGCAAAATATCGAGAATTTGTCTTTTTCGCGGGATCGCAGTAGGCTGGGTTTAAGGCTGTCACTCGGGCTGAGTATTGCGAAAAGTGCGGCCCATGAAGGTCTACGTCTGTACCAAAAATCAAATCTCTGCTTTCAAAAATGACTAAAATACAGGGGTGTCTTCATCTTAAGTGTGTCACACTGTATATATTATCACCAAGTATATGGAAAACGTGTAAATTTGTTTTTAAATTCTTCACATTCTCAATATATGCATAAACTTGCAAGGAAAAATGATTTTGGAACGAAATTCCTTTGCGCGGCTTGCGGCGTTGATTGGTAGAAAATGTAAAGTGAGAAAAATGCGTTATGCCACTATCTATCTCTCTCTCTCTCTCTCTCTCTCTCTCTCTCTCTCTCTCTCTCTCTCTCTCTCTCTCTCTCTCTCTCTCTCTCTCTCTCTCTCTCTCTCTCTCTCTCTCTCTCTCTCTCTCTCTCTCTCTCTCTCTCTCTCTCTCTCTCTCTCTCTCTCTCTCTCTCTCTCTCTCTCTCTCTCTCTCTCTCTCTCTCTCTCCTCTCTCTCTCTCTCTCTCTCTCTCTCTCTCTCTCTCTCTCTCTCTCTCTCTCTCTCTCTCTCTCTCTCTCTCTCTCTCTCTCTCTCTCTCTCTCTCTCTCTCTCTCTCTCTCTCTCTCTCTCTCTCTCTCTCTCTCTCTCTCTCTCTCTCTCTCTCTCTCTCTCTCTCTCTCTCTCTCTCTCTCTCTCTCTCTCTCTCTCTCTCTCTCTCTCTCTCTCTCTCTCTCTCTCTCTCTCTCTCTCTCTCTCTCTCTCTCTCTCTCTCTCTCTCTCTCTCTCTCTCTCTCTCTCTCTCTCTCTCTCTCTCTCTCTCTCTCTCTCTCTCTCTCTCTCTCTCTCTCTCTCTCTCTCTCTCTCTCTCTCTCTCTCTCTCTCTCTCTCTCTCTCTCTCTCTCTCTCTCTCTCTCTCTCTCTCTCTCTCTCTCTCTCTCTCTCTCTCTCTCTCTCTCTCTCTCTCTCTCTCTCTCTCTCTCTCTCTCTCTCTCTCTCTCTCTCTCTCTCTCTCTCTCTCTCTCTCTCTCTCTCTCTCTCTCTCTCTCTCTCTCTCTGTCTCTTTCTATTATATACGAGTATGTGTGACAACTACACTTGGTCCTGTCAGAATTAAATGTCAACGCATTCAATTCCTATATAGGGAAAACGGAAAATACAAAATTGACGGAATAAGGGATTTTGAACTCACTACATACAAAGATTTGATATTTGAATTATACCTTTCTCAGCATGTTAGAAAGCCTCAGTTTTTCAAGTAAGGCAATGATTAATTTAATTGTGTCATTTTGTAGTTGGTAGAGCTTCAATGTGCTCCCTAATTCGATGAAATTCAGTAGTTCAAAGTGCCGTATAAACCACAAAGTGTTGAAAAAGTGAATTATAAACTCCTTCGTTAAATTAAAAACAATCAAACAGTGTGCTGAAAGAAATCTAAATGCCTGAAAAGAGTAAAAATAGTGTTTCTAACACGATATCGGGCCATTGGAAAATTGCAGGTCATTGTAACCCTTAATAACCGCCGAGTACGGGAATTTCGACAGTATTGGTTCGCCAGAGTGAAAAAGTGAGGTTAAGATTACAAATTTTCGAAATGTGCTAATTAAGCTCTTTCATTTGATACCCAACACGGCATCATAACAAAAATATGTTTTTTAGTTCATGACTTTATGTCCTCTAGAGGGCGCCATATTCAATTTAATGGGACGTCGCATAGCCTATAATCAGCGGATGATCAAGACGCTTCCAACGATACATCATTTGTCAAATTGTTTAGAAGTTATGAGGGAACAGATGAACATACATACATACATTGCCACATTCATACATACCGGTCAAAATTATAACCCGTCGTAGTCGGGTAAAAATAAGGGGAATGAAATGACAAATGAAAACCCCACAAATGGTGAAAAGAGAAACTTTCTCAATTGAATATTGATAGAAAGATTTTTCTGTGAATTGAAAAATCCACGATTAAAATGATTTTATGAATATCCTGTTTATATTTTCAACAAATCAACCCACAAATGGCTTTCTAAATAATATATTGAGGAGTAGTAGGCTGTTTGGTTTCTCCCGACACAATTTTGTTCTTCCATAAACTTTATAAACCCAACTGATAATGTTTGTATATCGCCTTATCATTGTAGGTCGCGTTGAGTAACTGATTTTTAATAAAAATCCGTCAAGTACCTAGCTAAGTTTACGTAATAAACAACACGGTGTTTGTTTTGGCAGCCATATGTCATGAGTCATGACTGATCCTCATGGAATGTCCGTTGATAAGTCGGTGAAGAGGTGATTAAATTTATTTTTATTCACACAAATTACATTAGTGCGCTATACTTGATGCACCACTCGAGGTCCTTGAAGATCAACTGTGGGGATTGTACCAGCAGACGGATTCTTTTACGCGGAAGGTACGCGATTGAAAATGAGAAGCTACAGGGGTATCACTTATTTTAGAAGATTGCGATGATTATGTGGCAAAAATATCGATAATAATAAAAAGTGTTAGTTGGTACATTATCTAATAAGAAAACAACAAAAACAAGCATTAATATGACATCCAAACAGAACCAGCCTTATATGGAACAAAACCAGAAAACGTGGGAGGAAAACCCAATATAAAGTGCGGCTTTTCATAGCCCCCCCCCACTGTTAATTTTTGATCGGTACGACGTAGAACAATGGGACAAAAATCGTTTTGAATTATATCACCGATACTACTTTTTGAAATAAAAGACATTGTGATTGCTCGATAAATGACGCGGGGGGGGGGGCACATCAACTTTCAAATAGCATGGGGGGGGGGTCAATTGGCACATCGCTGAAAAGATAATTCAATTCCATTTTCAACCATCCATTTTTTTATTTCGTTAATATGTTTTTTCACAATATGCATTTGAAATTTCAAGTATAACAAAAAAAATATTATGTAGAATGTTTATTTGTTGAGAATAAGAAGCAAAATTGTTGTCATTTAATGAATTAGGTGTTCAAAATGTCCGCCTAATGCTTCATGACAATAAAATATTCCATTCAAAAATTCTTCCCGAACAGTAAGTTCTGCAGGTATGTGTGATTCGTTGTTTCAGTTGCGATAATTCGTTTTTAATATGAAGAGCAGGTAAGTAGTGTTATAATCATTTATACATCAGAAGGTCTCAGACATCGACAAAAAAACAACTTATATGCCATTCAGGTAACTGCTTGGTTATCAGTTTACCAAATCCCGTTAATGGTCATTATAAATAATAAATGAATTGGGTATTATTGAGTCGGAAATTGGATCATTGTATGGATTCAAAATCTGTACCTACGACATGAGCTTTGAAACGAATTCGAAAATGAAAAATTATTTTAAGTCATGAATCTTCCTCTAATTGACCGTATTTCGTGTTACTCATCGCAATTGTGAATTCGTAGAATAATCATGAACCATTGAAAGTAAAATTGAATTACCTTTTTAACGATGTGCAACTCGACCTCTATGCCTTTCGAAATTTTCAATTTGATGTGCCCCCTGCGCCCTCTGTCGAGTAATTGTAATGTATTTTCTCTAAAAAAGTAGGATCGGTAATACAATTCAAAATATTTTATGTCCGATTGTTTCACATCGAACTGTTCAGAAGTATCGAGGGTACCATTCGGATCCGCACTTATATTGTGAATAAAAACTTTTTAACAAAAAATTAGACCGACGAAAAAATCAACTGAAAAGCAGAAAATAAAATAAACCGTCCCAGTCTTAATGATAATTGAGCTCCTAAGAAGTGATGGGAGAGTATGAAATATTGAAAAAAAAAAAAATTCTTGAATTCTCATACCTTCGGAACTCTGGAAACCATGGCTTGGCTAAAGAATACACCCGGTATATATAAAATATAAATTGTTCGTGCGTCAAAGTTATATTGTTAAAATAAAAAGATTATGGAAAGAGCCTCAAGTGGAGCATCCGGATTATTTTAGAAACCGACAAGGTCCTTGAAGATTATATCATCGGAAAATATTTTAAAATCGATATGGTAGAATGAAATTTTTGATAAAGAACTTCGTCATATTCTTTTGACAGATCTCTTCTGGCGCCTTGAAAAACTGTCAGAGATTTGATATTTTTTCCCATATCTTGAAAGGTCAATTGTGTATAAGGAACTATTCTTCAAAGATCATGTAATCGGAGAAATTCAGAATATAAGTTACTATTGAAAAGGGAAACATTCTCAATTGAGAAAAAATCAAATGCCACGCAGACAAAGATTCAAATTTAAATTTGTAAAAATACACATGAAAAAACTTTTTAACAAAAAATTAAACCGACGAAATGCGGAACTGAAAAGTAAAAAATAAAATAAACCTTCTTAGTCTCAATAACTAAGCTCCCACACTAATGTAAGTAACTAATTTTGAGTCGGCGCCAAACAAACAAGCAAATGAATTAGGTAAAGCGTAAAATGATGGCATCGAGTTGCGCGTTCTGATAATTTTTTTGAAGTAATTTAATGATCTTCGTTGATTGTTCGTTTGGCGCTGACTCAAAATTAGTTACTTACATTAGTTTAGGAGCTTAGTTATTGAGACTAAGAAGGTTTATTTATTTACTTTCAGTTCCATTTCTCGGTTTAATTTTTGAAAAACAGTTTTCAATTTTTGTGGTTGAAATCTACTAATTACTACCTACTTGTTTTCGATTACTTCGAAAATACTTACTTACACACCTTACTTCAACTATTACCAGTTAAATAATATGATTAGGTATCTACTTTTACTATTTGTTGTAATTTAAATTATTTTTGTTGTTCTGGTTAGTTTATTTCATTACTTTGTATATCGTTCCATCCTCTCATAGAATATGATTGTGACGGATGTAGGAGAACAAAAATAATGACAATAGCGATCTGTCATTGTCAACTACATATGTGTGCCAATGTTCACAAGTGAAAAATCAATTAATTATCCCCCATTGTTCTACCCGTAAGGGTGGATAATTCCATTCGAAATCCAAATATGATCAACTATGAGGTATACCCTATCTAATAAAAAAAGAATCATCCAAATCGAGGAACCCAGTACAAAGTTATGCCTGATAGAATCGGTTAACGGGCCAGAATTCAGAGAGTGAGTGATCAATATCCTTCATTTTGCTGCCCTTAGGGGTGGATTTCATCCGTTAAATTCAAATGAGACCAACTTCGAAGTACACCCTATCCACTGAAAAAAGAATTATCAGAATCGGACGTCTCAGTAAAAAGTTGTGCGTGGTCATACTTAAAAAAAAATACGCGTTGACTAGAGAACCTCCAACTTTTTGGTTTCGTCGGTTAAAAATAGAATTGAAATTATAGCGTCTATCTTCCTTTATTAAAGAACTAATATTATAGATTTGTACGTTTTATAAAAAAAACACCTGAATATATTTCTGGATTTGCTAATAAAAACACCGAAATATTTCGGATTTATGTAGGTATGCAGAAGCTGAAAATTATTATTATTTTTCAATTGCCTTAAATGCGATGCCGATTATTAAACATATCAAATAACTATCTGAATGAAAATGCAAATTTTCACTTTTAGACTTTTTCTTTTGAATTAGGGTTCTTCCACAATTTCTATCAGATGTAGTTCAATATCCGGCGTGGCTTTAGCCTGGTAAGTAGTTATTTTCTGTTAGATATTACAAGAAGTAACTTCATTATTGTGGAAAAAAATTCAATTCCCAGAAAAATATTTCTATTCAATCGAGAATGTATCCCTTTTTTAATAATAAGCGCCTTAAAAACATTGTGCTAATAATTAATAAAATCAATTTGTAAATTTTCCTGTTTGACACCCCTCCAGGATCCACATAACATCAAGCATGAGACAACAATAACCTCGCTCAATCAAAAATAAAATAAAGGACAAATTTCCGTCATGTATAAGAGAGTAATCCCGAGAAATCATCAAAGACTCACCATAATTCCAAGAAAAAAGCTGCAATCAACGTTTCATAGAAGCGAAAGCGCGCTTGGCAATCGAAATGTTCACCCGCGATAAATTAAATCGAACAACACCTATCGTACCATCCTAGTCGTACCACTAACCGGTACTTCTCACTACCGCGACGCGATTCCAACTGAAGCGATTCCCCTATCACTCCAAGTTCCGAACGATATGCGATAGCCCTCAAGATGTGTCACAGGGTACGCTAGGGAACTCCACATCCACCCCAGATGCTACGGATTTGCCGAGGGTGAGAGATTTGCAACTCAGATGTGTCTAGATGTGCATCGGTTTTGTTTCCCACGATTTTTTTTGAGCTCGACGAAACTGTAGGAAGGAATAAGGAATAATATGATACCGATGCTCCTTTTGCCTTACTATTAATATACTCGGTGTCTCGCCAATATAACAAATCGATCTCGACGTGTTGATTGATTTGAAAGTTTTGTCATATCTGCTGCCAATCCGCTCAATTCCAAAAAGGCTTAGTTAAAAAGATATATATTGTTTCAAAATTTAACCAATAAACTATTTTAGCAGGAATATAAGTAAATCATTTTCCTGAACCAAATTTCTATAATAATAATAATCTTCATTTCATGTCGTGTGACATACAAGAACGTGTGGTTCGGGTAAATTATCCAAAAGAAATTACGTCCACAGAGAGCTACATATTACTTACAAAAATCCGCAAGATTGTAGGGTTCCAGTTCAATCAACATTATCTTCTTCACATTTTGTGGTCTTTATCTGATGGGGCAAGTTAATAAAAAATAAAAAAAATGCTGTTAAAGTCAATCGATGTATAGGGTATTTCAGATTCATTGTTCTTGTGTTATACAGTGCGTTCATAAAGTTCAAATTCAGAGGTGAAGCTCGGACAGGTCGATTTTGTATTTTAGCATTCCACCTTTTTTTCAAAAAAAATTGTTTTCTCTTACCACCTCACAAGATATGACGTCATCAATATTGTTTTAAATTCGGTATATTTTTATAACAAAAAGTGAAAGCTCATATTTTTCTGAGTTCAACCTTACCACAAACGTCATATGTAACACTTCAAGTTACAGTATACTGAGTATAAAGGAAACCAGTGTTCATATTTCTTAATATTCATTTAATTATTTATTTTGCAATGAAAATATCATAAGTAAGTAGTAAAAATAAACAAATTACGAATTCACAACAAATGCTCGAACTGAGCTCCTTGGGTTAGTTAACAATATCCAAGACGTCTGATGGATTCTTGGGTTACGTTTGACATTATCTCTGGTGTAATTCGTTGAATTTCAGTTCGAATTCTCTCTTTAAGGTCCTCCAAATCGGTAGGTCAATTCATGTACACTTTAATTTTCAAGTAACCCCAGAGAAAAAAGTCCATGGGAATTAAATCTGGGTACCTAGCCGGCCATTCAATCTGACCGCGTCGTCCAAGCGATTGGGAAAGGTTGAGAAAATCTCTAACCACACGAGCATAATGTGGACCTGCGCCATCCTAATGGAACCACAAGTAGATAGGTTGATTAATGTCTGGAAATGTTACAGTTAAATATGGAACTACATAAGTTTGTAACATTTCCAAATAATTTTCACCCGTTACCGTAAAAAAAATATGGTCCTATAATGGTATTTCTAAGAATCCCAGCCCACACAGTTACTTTTTTTGGATATTGGGTATAAGCTTCCATCGTCCAATTGGGATTTTCTGTTGCCCAATAACGACAATTTTGCGTATTTACGGTACCGTTTATAAAAAAAGTTGATTCGTCGGAAAATAAGACATTAAATTCAAAGCCATTATTTTGATTACACACTTCTTGCATAATTTCACAAAACTCCATGCGTCTATTGAAGTCGTCTTCATTGAGTTCATGTATAAGTTTATCTGCATATGGATGTAATTTGGCTTTTCTTAGAATGTTCTGCACAGCACCACGACATATCTCATTGTTGTCAGATAAAGTTGTAATTGAACAATGAGGATTTTCTTCAATTCCAAGTAATACATTCAATTGAGTGTCTTCGGCTTATCCCTAACATCTTATTTTATCTTTTAAATGAAATATTAAGATGTTTATTACTATAAGCTAACTTAAGAATTGTAAATCAGAATAGGTATTTGTACTATTTTTACTGCATTTTAATGTATAACAATAAGAGTTTTCAAAATTTAATCTCCTAGTGACTTGTCTACAAACTTTACGTTTCTCAAGACAAATAAATTATTAAATTATTATTATTATTGCCAGTCTCATTAAATTATGTAATATTTTGCTTACCGTCGATTTGCTAATTGCTTCTCGATCCAGGATATTTTTCATTAAAGATATCGCATACTTCTACCATACCATAAGATCATCAAAACTTCTATTTTCTATTCGCTGTTTTTCTGGCAGCACCATCGTTATTTCAAATAATTTCTTTTAGGGTAATATTTTTCAGAAAGGTATTATTGAAGACTTATAAATCGATATGCTACACAACAAATCAATTTAATAGTGACATATGGCAATGGCAACTAAGAACTTATTGTCTGGTTGTTAAGAGCTTTCAGATATTTTCATAGCCTACTCAAGTTTGGCAAAATACTCGTACTAACTACTGAGTAATTCTCAGGTTTTCATTGCAAAATTAATAATGAAAAAAATGTTAAGAAATATGAACACTTATACTTATACTTATACTTGAAGTGTTACATATGACATAGAGAGAGAGAGAGAGAGATTTATTAACTACGTCCATATATAAATACATTTGTAGCAGGTCCTTGAGAAAAACATTTTTTTAAATTAAAAGTTACAAGTTAAAAGAGTAAAACTAAGTTAAAAGAGTAAACTAAATTTCCTACGGTGATACATCACATTACAACACAGGAATAAAATGAGGTTAACTCAGAACTAGTCATTGTAAACAATACATAAAGGGGTATAAAAGTTGCAATGACAAACACATTAAAAGCCCATCAAAAGCCCAGATCATCCACGTTAAAATTATAGTTTAAAAAGTCCTTTACGGAGTAAAAGCAGTTCATCAGTAGACAAGATTTCCCTGATCTCTTGGAAAAGGTCATATTTCTTATTTCCAAAGGTAATTTATTGTATAGGCTTATATTCAATGAATTTTTCTGTGATACAGAGAGTCTATATTTTCAAGAGGTTTCCTGACCTTGTTTGGTGCTGATGCGTGTCCGCTGAAAGAGCAAAATCTGATCTTTTTTTATGTATTTCAAGCAGAGTGGAATATATGAACGCGGTAGGAAGAGGCATGATCTGGTGATGTGTATGTGGTATTGTTGAACTCAGAAAAATATGGGCTTTCAAATTTTGATATAAAAAATAACTTTTCATTTGAAAAAAATATCGATGACGTCATATCTTGTAAGGTGGTGGGGGAAAAGACATTTTTTTCAAAAGGTGGAAAACCTCCGAAAATGATTAACTCGTAAGATAATGGAGCGTTTCCACACTTTATGAACGCACTGTATACTGATTGGTTAATACAGTCAAATCTTTATCAATAAAAAAATATTAAACATTCGTTTATATACAAAGCAAAGAAGTTCGAAACAGCGTTCTACAACTTTGATTATAGTACAGTTTTCTCATAAATCGAAGTAGAGTGTCTTAATTGTTTTTTCATTCATATATTTCTTAGCCCAAAAACATTTTTAGTTTTTTTCAACAATATCTCTATATGTTGTGACCAATCTGTCTCAAAATTGAAAGCATTCCTAAAGCGGAAATCAGATGGATACAAAGCAAAAAAATCTAAAGTTTTCACAACGAAGGAGATTGATACGTTTATTTATCAAAAGAGCCCCAGACAATGTCTACCTTTCAGCAAAAGTTACACAATAATTTTATATATAATAATACAAAAATGCTAAAATATCGAAAAACTTGGCAAATTATTGAAGGCTTTTAGGCTTAATAAAATTGATAGTTTGGTAAGTTGGAATGTGTTAACCAATAGGTTAAATTAATTAATAATCGGTTGTTTATGATTTTTTTATTGCAGATTGTACTTATCATGGGAATTATGGGTGGTTGCAGGAGAGATACAAAATGAAAATCCACGATTTTGAAGATTTAGGTGCCGCAATTTTGGTTCACATTCCGAACACCAAAACTCGTATGATTTATAAACGTTCACACTCGTAAAACTAATCATGTCATTTCTGGCTTTTTATACAATATACTATTTTCTACCATGGAACCACATTGATTGTTGAACAGAAATAAAATTGTGCGTTCCAGAAACAGAAAATTATTCTTTCACGCGTCTCAAATTTTTAAATTCATAGGTACATAGAGTGCTCGTCAAGTCCGTTCCCCCCCTACTAATTTTGAACCACCTGGTATATCACAACGAAATTTGGAGGGCTTAAATAGGAGATGAAAACCTACTGTTTCATGAATAAATCATAGCTAAAAGGTTTAAAATGGCGGCTGAGCGCAATCTTCAATAGTTTTTTTAAATAAAACACTACGTATATTATTCCATTTTCGAAATCTGCTCATAATTCGCAACAGTTTTCTCCAATACATTTTACTCCTAAGCTCAATTGTTTTCGAAATATTAACGTTTGAAAAGTGACATTTTGGTCATTTCAAACCCAACCAAAAACACTAATGTTGCTTTCAATCAAGTTTGCATTGGAAAAAATCGTTGTCGCGGTAACATCTTGTTTACTGTCAAACTGAACTGCCTAACTGTCAAATAGTCCGTTGAGCGCCTAAATCCTTTTATGTAGGATTCACCTAAAAGTGTGATCATGGCTCGTAGTTTGGACGATAAATTTGAAGCAGTTTTGATCTTTGGAGAAGCTGGAAGAAATTATCATATAGCAGTCCGTATGTTTAATGACAGATTTACCGAGAATCCTGTTTCGAGGTCATATTTGCGCAAACTTTTAAATAAGCTCCAAGCAACTGGTACGCTGAAAGATGCTCCAAGATCAGGAAGACCGCCTCATTCAGAAGAAAAAAAAAGATAGAAATTGTTGCTGAAATGGTAATCAATCCGACTCAGTCGACGTCTGCAGTTGCTGAATCCTGTGGAGTAAGTTCAAAAAGTGTCCAAAAAGTCCTAAAAAAAGAAAAGTTTCATCCATATAAAATGAAAATCCTGCATGCTCTCACGGAGGATGATCCAGACCGGAGGGTTGCATTTTGTGAGTGGTTAACAAGAACAATTGAAGGAGAACGGGGCTTTCTAAAACGTGTATGTTTCGCAGACGAATACACGTTTTTTCTTAATGGAAAAGTCAACAAACAGAATGTACAATACTGGAGCGATACTAATCCGCATATTTTTTAGAGAAGGACATACCCAGTTTCCAAAAAAGGTGAATGTTTGGGTGGGGATTTTGGGCAATCGTGTTGTTGGACCGATTTGCATCAGAGGCAATCTTACAGGAGTTCTTTACAGAAATCTTTCAGAAACTGAAATTGAACCTCGAATAAGACAAATTGTATTAAACAATCAGGAAGAGTTTGAAAATCGTGAAATCATATTTCAGCAGGATGGAGCACATCCCCATTTCGATCGCATGGCTAGAGAGTTCCTCGATACAAACTTTCCTGGGCGATGGATAGGTCGCAGGGGAAGTACAGAATGGCCACCAAGATCTCCGGATCTTACACATCTAGATATTTTCCTTTGGGGTATCTGAAGTCAAAATCTACGCCACTGAATGCCAAACAATAGAAGAGTTGGAACGCAGAATAATAGATACATGTGAAGAAATAGATGAACAGACTTTCATCAACGTGAGAGAAGCTATTTATAATAGGGCACTTTATTGTCAAGATTTAGGAGGGGGCCACATTGAACACTTGATGGAATAATTGTTGGGGTTAAATAAAAGTGTTATTCAAAAATAAATTATAATTTTTTAGCTAACTAATTTGTTTTGATTGTGAATTTACAGAACACATTCGTAGGCTTCGAGATTTTCCGGTAAGCGATACTGTTTATCCTTAATAAACTCTCTTTACGCCTCTTATTAGTCGAATTCATTAAGAGATTTACTACAAATTAATAACAACGTTTAGTTAGCAAAATGTTTTACCGGAAGTGACCGAAATCCATACATCATTTTAAACCGGAATGTCACTTTTCAAACGTTAATATTTCGAAAACAATTGAATTTAGGAGTAAAGTGTATTGGATAAAACTGTTGAGAATTATGAGCAGATTTCAAATGGAATAATATACGGAGTGTTCTATTTAATTATTGAAGATGGCGCTCAGCCGCCATTTTAAAACTTTTAGCTGTGATTTTTCATGAAAAAGTAGGTTTTTATCTCCTATTCAAGCCCTCCAAATTTCGTTGCGATATACCAGGTGGTTCGAAAATTAGTAGGGGGGGAACGGACTTTAGACGAGCACTGTATGGAAACGAAAAGCTTTAAGGGCAGTCATATCACACTAACATCACTAACAGTATTGATTTCTTTGAACAATTGATCACTCCCAAAAGTTAGTTCAGGAAATTATTTGTTTATAGATTTCATTAAAACATATTTTTATGTATAATTTTGTTTTGAGGTCGTTCTTAATATAAACCATCGGAGTTATAGTCTAGCTAAGAAGCTCGAAACGAAATAATCCTCAATAGCGATCCATTCAGAAACGATTAAAAAAATTACCATAAGTACAAATTATTCCTATAATTTTTATGGAGTTTTCCAAATTTAGGGTTCAATTCTGCTGATTATTTATTCATCCTCACCTGAAATAACTGGAAAAATAGAAATAGATATCCCGTAAGTCCGTCATAAAGATAGATAATTATGTTTTTCGAAGAAATGTAGGTAATAAGTCGTTTCCTCTAATGGTGTAATTTAAACATAATTATGCATTTTGAGGCGCCGGAATTACAGGAGATGCACATTGAAATTATACCTGTTTTGTTAATTTCATGGAATTGCATTTCTGAATTCCTAACTAAAATTTAAAGCTTGAATGGGCTATGAAAAGCTATAGAATCAACAGCATCATGGAACATTTCTCATAAGGAAATAATAATTTGACAAAAAAAAGAAGGAAATACAATGCAGTTACATGAAGTTCAGTATATAAGTCAATAAACAGAGGCATCATTGAAGTAACAATTACTAGTAATTATTACTTGTGTGTGATATAGCCAATCTACCATAAAAAGTTAAAAATTTAAAATCTAAAATTTACAAGTTTAAACACACATACCTATACTAAAAACTAAAACTAGTACAAGAAGATTTGTTTCATTTTACAATCGGGAAAGTGTTCAAGTCTGATTTCGATAATAATAGGGAAATCAATATATTCATATTCAGGCTTTTCTAAAGTATCACAGTCGGGTAAGGTCATATTCAGGTGTTTCGTGATATTAAGTATCCTAAAATAGTTATCCCAGTAAATATTTTCATCGTAAATATCAATAAATAATTTCATATCACTTCATTAATGTCATATTCCAAAAAATAGTTTTTAATTTGGGTTTTGAACTGTAAGTAGGAATAATTTTGATTTTTTCAGGTAACATATCCCAAGTTAGCAGTGCTATATTTCTTTTTTGTTTATACTTTTCCCAATTATCCTTTGTTTTATTGATTTTATACTCTTTGTAACTCATATCCTTTTCTTTTGTAGCTTGTCTCACGATCTCATTCCAGAATTCCTTGTAATGTCCAAAGATCTTCATTCAAAATTGACAGTATATTAGCCAATAATTGTTCAAATCTATGATTTAAATCCTTTGCAGTGTAATTCCATCTTATCAGTTGTAGTTTCGATTCAATTTATTCCAAAATCTATGTTTTTTCCCCTAGTTTCAATTTTCAATGATTTTGTGTCTTTTGGTAGAACTTTTTTTAATGTTATTTTTATATCACGGTGTGTACTTATTTTTGGTGAATCGAAAACCGAAACATCTAATTCCGCATTCGTGAAAACTAGATCTATTATTGACCCTCCTGTAGCAGTTAAATGTGTGATCTCAACATTTGAAAAACCCATGTCCCCATAAATTTTTTTAGCTTTAGTATTTGTATTCGTTTCTAAACAATTCAGATTAAAATCACCACAAATTATTATTCTAGAATTTCTTTCACTGATATTTTCCTCGCACCAATCTTCAAACAATTGCAAAAATCATGGTATGCTAGTTAAATTTGACCTACTTTTAGTTACCCGATTAACATGAAATTTGGTAGGTGTTCATAGTTCCCCTGACAATACATTGTGGAATTTCCGTTAGAGAAAAAAACAAAATGGCGGCTGTAAGATGGCGGACGAGATGTGTGTTTTCGGGGTCGAACATTATGCATTTTTTGTCAAAATTCATAAAATCAAAATGGCGTCTCCAAGATGGTGGACGAGTTTTATAATTATGGACCGTTTCTATTCAAAATTGGTATGTGGGGGTTTTTGGGGTCGGATATTAGGAATTTAGTAGAAGATTATTGATTTTTTGTCAAAATTCATGAATTTAAGAAGGAAGGATGGCGGACGAGTTAATCTTTAGATGATATCCTCATTGAAGAACTAGATAGCTCAGAACTTACAGGAAAAATACCTCATAATAACGATGTTTTAATAAAAATGCTTAGATTAAGGCGTACTTGATTACTAAAAAGCACAACATAAAATAATTAATAAAAAACCTTCTTATAGACAAGCTTTTTTTCAAATGGTTTTAGCCAACTTTATATGTACCGTTGAGTCAACTCCAGAAATATTAATTACAGAAGACAATCATCACCCCTCCCTCCTAATTACATATGATATAATCGGTAAACGTTGTAATAATAAAAATAAAACGAACTCGGTCTATTATAACTATAAAAGAGCGAATCTTCGTGTACTCTACCAAAAAATTGATGAAACTGATTGGGACTTTTTGGTAAATATACCTGATTTAAATGAAGCATTCAATAAGTTCTATCACAAGTTGAATGAAATTATTCACTCTGTTGTCCCCTTAGTTCAGGCCTGTAAAAGAAACTACCCGCCTTGGTATAATTCGAGCATTATAAGAAAACTCGAATGTAAACATAGAGCTTGGTGCAGATACAAAAAATTCCAGGATCAGCTTGCATTTATTGAATTCCAAAAGATAAGAAGAGAAGTAAAGTCTGAAATTGAATCTAACTACCAACTGTACTGCCGTAATATCGAACAGCAAATCAAAACGGACCCAAAAAAATTCTGGCAATTTGTAAAAAAAAAGAAACACTCGTCATCTCTACCACTAACAATGGTCTATGATGGCATTGAACATAATGACCCCGTAAGCATTGCAAATGCCTTTGCAGAGTATTTTAGCAATTCTTTCGCTACACCTAGTCAAACCATACAAAATAATACTACCGTAAACTTGGCGAATGATGCTTTGATCATAACAGAATTTTCGGAAAGTGAAGTTTGTGAAGAAAAAAAGAAAATTTTGCAGAGTATTTTAGCAATTCTTTCGCTACACCTATTCAAACCATAAAAAAAAACTAAATTAATGACTGTGCCTCCTTATTCGCTGCACCTCTGGCAATACTTTTCAACCTCTCAATAAAATACCAGCAGTTCCCTGATGTGTTGAGACAATCTAAATTAATACCAGTTTTCAAAAAGGTGACAAACATGACATAGAAAACTATCGGCCTATTACAATAGTCAATAATCTCTCAAAATCTTTTGAAATCCTTCTAAATAAACCACTTCACAACCATGTCAAAAATCAAATAACTGAGTTACAACATGACTTCTTCAAAGGTAGGTCAACTACCACAAATCTCTTCGGTATTACCCAGTACATATCCAACACATTCGAAAATAATGCCCAGGTAGATGTCATATATACGGACTTTTCCAAGGCCTTCGATAAGCTTGATCATGATATTTTACTCAGTAAACTGAATGCATTTGGCTTATCAGGGAACTTGAATACTTTTTTCACCTCCTATCTACAAAACCGCTCCCTCTACGTTGAGTGCCATGGCCAGAATTCCATTTTATTTACACCAACATCAGGCGTTCCACAAGGTTCTGTTTTGGGTCCACTTTTCTTCAATCTGTTCATAAATGACATTATTGAGGATGTCGGAGTCAATTGTTTATTATATGCGGATGATTTGAAATTATATATAAAAATAAACTGCCAGAATGACTGTGCCATTTTACAAAACGCCCTAGATAGAGTAAATACTCGGTGCAAAAATAATCGCCTTCTATTAAATGCTAATAAGTGCTCAATTGTAACATTCATTCGGAAACAGAACAATATCACCTATAACTACTCAATTGGCAATGATGTGCTCCCTAGATCCAATTCTGTTCGTGACCTTGGTGTCACCTTCGACCAAAAATTACATTTTTCAACACACATAAATAAAATTACCAATGAATGTTCAAGGGCTTTAGGTTTCATTGTCAGAAATACTCGTGATTTCTCGAATAAGAACACACTGCTACTGTTATATAATTCCTATGTCCGTTCTAAAACAGAGTATGCATCTATCATTTGGTGTCCATATTATAATGTCCATTCGAATAATCTTGAACGAATCCATAGACGCTTTATGAAATATCTCTCTTTCAAAGAAGATGGTGCGTACCCTGCTACAGGAATATGTAATACCTCTTTACTAGAGAGACATAACTTTACCTCTCTTGCAAGTAGAAGGAATATATCTGCTCTGATTTTTCTTTATAAGGTGATCCATGCCCAAATCAACTGTAGTGCTATTTTGAGTATGCTGAATTTTCATGTTCCAAGAGTAAATTCAAGACATAACACTCTATTTTACCTCGAATTCTCTAGAACAAATGTACAGAAAAACTCAGCCTTATTCAGAATTTGCAACAACTTCAATGCTGTCAATGACAGTTGTGACATTTTCTCTTGCAGCATTGCTTCATTGAAAAAAATCAGTTTTTGATATTAATTTTCCTTTTCTCTAGTTTTTGTCTCATTTCTACACTATTGTTGTATCTTTACTGATTCTCAAATTATTTGTTTTTTTGTTTTTGTACCTGTGATTTTCCCACCCTGTTAATGGATTTCTGTTGGGTGGTGTACAATAAAAAAAAGAGCTTAAAAGTAAAAAATTATTGTTTTAGATGTGTGATGTTATTCCGTGAGTAATGGGTTCAAAAGCTTGTTGTATTCGCAGTGAAAACTTTGCGGGACAAGCTCTTGAATGTATAACTCACGGAATAACCTACTTCATACATCTAAAGCAATTTTTTTTTTCACTTTTTTATTAATTAATTATTGTTTCCAAACTTTGAGCCCTGCATTTCATCGGAAAGCTTTTCAATGCAGCTACAATCCAAATAAGTGAAAATATGGAGAAAAAAAACGACCATTTTATTGAAGGATATTACCATCACGCGTCGTATCTACTTTTCTAGTCTAGTCGGTCAAACAAACAAACAAACATGCAATACCGTACTTCGTACTTCTTGAACATCCTTCCGGTGCGACCACGACACCGTGGCCAGCAAAGAAGGGAAAGACGCGTGCCGGCTGTCGGTGGTATTCTAATGGTATGTCACGGGTCACTTACCATTTTGGTTACTGCATTTTCCTATTCTATCACTTCATTTAATTAGCATACGAGAATATTTCCCGATAAAAAGTAGCCTCAACGTGAAATATGTTGAAAATCAAATCGCTAAAACATATGTAATTTTTTTTTAACTCAAATTGAATAGCTGCATTTGTTTATGGAACGTTGTTTCATTTTGATTCATCCAGGGCATTTGACTCCATAGGTTTTGATATACTCGTTAAAAAATTATATGCCATAGGTGTTCGGGGGAAATTTCTTGCATGGGTAATATCTTATATTAAATACAGGAAAGTATACAGTGCTTCTCAAAAGTCCCCTCCCCCCCTCTTATTTTTGGAACGATTATACATAAACAAGTGAAATTTGGAAACTGAATATTAAAGGTTGTAAACTTCCCTACTAGTGATGATAGATGACGAAATCGTCAAAGATGACGTCACAAGGCCATTATGACCAATAATTTTAAATGGCACCCTACGGCAAGCGACACCTCTTTTAAAAGGTATTGAAAAAACCTATTCAATGATACTAATTTTGTTTGTGTTTATGGCAGTTTTAATGGCTCATTAGTAAACATTGAAATTTAAATTCCATTCAGTATGATATTAATTACAGATTTAAGAATCAGTATCTTTTTAAAGAAATGGCTCGAAGTGACCTCCATTTACTTTCTGACAGTGAAATATCCTATTTTTAAACTCTTCTCGTACTTTTTCAAATGTGTCTGCGGAAACTGCCTCACATTCGGCGACAATACGTTGTTTTAAAACGTCAATATCGTCAGGTTCAGTGGCGTAAACCTTTGATTTGAGGTACTCCCACAGAATAAAGTTCAAAGGTGTGAGGTCCGGTGATCGAGCTGGCGTGAGGTCCGGTGATCGAGCTGGCCATTCTGTTAAACTTCGTCGTCCAATCCATCTACCACGATACTCCTCATCCAAATACCGTCTTACTGCACCGTAATAATGTGGATGAGCACAATCCTGTTGGAATGTTATTTCCAAATTGCCGAATTGATCTGGATTATCTTCCGAAATTTCAAGGATTAAGAGTTCTATTGCGTTTTGCAATAGCTCCAGATAAACCTCACCAGTTGTATTAGTATTCGAAGAAAGAGGCCCAACGATGTGGTTTCTCAGGATACCTGCCCAAACATTCACCTTCTGGGGAAATTGGGTATGCGTTTCACGAAATAGGTGAGAATTTGCGTCACTCCAATACCTCACATTCTGTGTATTTACATTTACATTTAGATAGAAAGTACTTAGTACGAAATCGGCTATCACATTAGAAAACTTTCAAGTTTCTGTATATTCTGAGTGTACCACCAGCTCCCCCACAGCCCCTTACGACTGCAAAGAATTAACTTCGCACCAACAGGACAGTCTCTTTGTAGGAGTGACTCGTCAATATGGTCAGTGAGGTCCAATAACTAATGGACTTTCGTCACTAAAACAAATTGTTTTGACATAGTCTGGCTGTTGGTTAATTTTAGTTTACATATTTTCACAAAATTCTAGTCTTCGGTCTGGGTCGTCGTCTGAGAGTTGATGAACCATTTTTAATTTATATGGATGAAATTTGGTTTTTTTCAACACCCTGTGTACTGTACTTCGACTGACTTCACAGGTAGATGCAACGTGAGTTGTTGAAGAAGTAGGATTAACTATTACTTCTGCCAGTATATAAATTTTTTTCTCATCAGAAATTTGTAGTCTGCTAGATCGTTTCGCATCATTAATACTACCCGTTGTTTCAAACTTACGAAGAAGCTCCCTTAAATAAGTCCCCGAAACGGGGCGATCGGGAAACCTCTCATTAAAAATGCGTTCTGCTGCATGAATATTTTGTCCAGGTTCACCAAGAATTAGGATTGCTGCTACTTTATCACCTAAAGCACGTACCATTTCGCTTCTTGAAGCACTTAAACGTTCGGCTCACAACAGTTTAACAAATTATTAAAATGAACAAAAATATTGAAAGTACCAAAAGCTGCTAAAACAGTTAAACGTTGGATCAACAATACACAAATAATTTAATGTACAAAAACTTGGACAATTACAAAAACGTCGAATTAGGGAGACTAACAAAAACGTCAGCTTATTTGACAACTATCCAGAGGCGGAGCTTGGAATTTTAGTATTAACTGATTTTATTCATCACAGCTTTGCGTTTTTTGAAAGCGAGTTGCCAAAACTGCCATAAACATAAACAAAATTAGTATCATTGAATAGGTTTTTTCGATACCTCTTAAAAGAGGTGTCGCTTGCCGTAGGGTTCCATTTAAAATTATTGGTCACAATGGCCTTGTGACGTCATCTTTGACGATTTCGTCATCTATCATCACTAGTAGGGAAGTTTACAACCTTCAATATTCAGTTTCAAAATTTCACTTGTTTATGTATAATCGTTCCAAAAATAAGAGGGGGGGAGTGGACTTTTGAGAAGCACTGTATGTGAAATGGGATGATACGAACTCTGATATATTCAACATAGACATTGGAGTTCCACAGGGCTCAGTTTTGGGACCGCTTATTTTTCTAATTTATATCAATGATTTACCACAACATATAGGTACTGAGTCAATATCACTTTTTGCTGACGACACTTCAATTTCAGAAGAAGCTGATAGTCCTGCGGAACTTCAGTCGAAATTGAACATGGTGTCGCACAAATAAACTTATAGTTAATGCCGATAAAACGGTGTTAGTTCAATTCTTCAATAGAAGATTCTTAGAACAGCCTATACATGTGGTAGAAGTCCATTGTATCTCGAAGTGGAGTGGTATAATTTTATGAAGAAGAAAAACACGAAGTCGTCTCCACAATATAATATTAACAATCGATTAGATCAATACCATCGATTAGGTGAACATGTTTCGAACCTCTATAGGTTCATCATCAGCATATATAAAAGTATTATGGAGATGAAAAAATTATTTTGTAGGTTAATGTTATAAAATTATTTTAATTCCAATGTTCATAACGTAGACCATATGGAAAGTTGGGATTTCCCTTTCAAGGGCTGTGTCCCATATTTAAATTTGGGAGGGCTAAATACTTTAGCCGCTGCAAAATGAATTGACGACATGAGGAAACAATAGATGCAATGGCGGTCATGTTGATATCAATGATGTGAATATATATCCGTCGGAAACCACAACATTTTTAGGTCTTCATAGAGATTCTGGATTGAGTTGGCAAATTCACATAAGTTACGTTTGCAGGAAAATCAACACCAGTTTCTATGCATTGATACAACTCGAAAAGGTTATGAATAAAGAACATTTGCTAAACATTTACTATGCGATGGTTTTTCAGTACTTTCTTAAAATGTGCTTTTGTGGGGAGAAGGAATGAACATTAATAGAGCTTTCATCTCTCAAAAAGGATTATACTATGTTGTATGTTGTCACACAGATTCCTGTAGACCCATTTTTAGAGAAAATAAAATTTTAACATTACCATCTTTATTCATTTATAATTGTTTGCTCTTTGTAAAAAACAGGAGTCTGAGTTCGAAACTAATTCAATGTGTCACAATTACCTAACAAGAAACGGAAATCTAATTAAGCTGCAACAACATCGTACGAGATTGTTCCGAAAATCTATCAGGTTCGAGAATATTCAATTGCCTGCCTTCAAATGTAAAAGCATCTCATCAATAACTACTTTCAAAAGGAAGGTTAAAGAGTATCTTATAGAGGAATGTTTTTACTCTATCAATGAATATTTTGAGTATACTTCGAAATAATAACAATGTACATCTACATGTTTTTTTTTTCTGTGTTTTACTTGACGTTTCCTATATCATTGTTAAATGATCAATTCAAAGAATAAAACTATTATTATTATTATTATTATCATTTTAGCAATAATTATATTGGTACTTTTTTGTTAATTCGTAGAGAAAACTGCCCAAAATAAAACGATTGTCATAATAAATGATAGTTTAAAAACTAAAGAACACGTTGAAAAGGGAAACATTCTCAATTAAATATTGATAGAAAGATTTTTCTGTGAATTGAAAAATCCACGATTAAAATGAAGTTATTTTTTGTGAATGTCTAACAGAAAACAACTACTTCCCGGCTAAAGCCACTGGACATTGAACTACATCTGATAGATATTCTAAAAGGCCTAATTCAAAGAAAAATCTGAAATTGAAAATTTGCATTTTCATTCAGATAGTTATTTGATTTTCTATTCAGTCTTGATTAGGAACTCATAAAGATGAATGAGGCAAAGAAATGTTTTCAAAGAAGTACTCACAGAAATCATTCGTAACATTGACAGGAGGGACATCGCATTCAGTAGGTCTTCAATACATTTGTCGACGAAATCTATTTCGCTTCAGATCATCAGGAAGACCGGAAGAATGGAACACATTTTAAACAATCTCACTTTGCAATGATTCTAACTTCCATCTTTGCAAAGTGAGATTGTTCTAAAATGTCCATCTTCCGGCTACTGATGATGAAGCGTGAAAAAGATTTTCGTCGACAAATATTGAAGACTACTGAATGCGATGTCCCTCCTGCGTCAATGTACAATGATTTCTGTAGTACTCCTTTGGAAAACATTCTTCTTTGCCTCATTCATCTTTATGAGTTCCTAATCAGACTGGAATAGAAAATCAAATAACTATCTGAATGAAAATGCAAATTTTCAATTTCAGATTTTTCTTTGAATTAGGCCTTTTAGAATATCTATCAGATGTAGTTCAATGTCCAGCTGCTTTAGCCGAAGATGTTTTCTGTTGACATTCAAAAAAATAACTTCATTTTAATCGTGGATTTTTCAATTCACAGAAAAATCTTTCTATCAATATTTAATTGAGAATGTTTCCCTTTTCAACATGAATACCCCACAAGAGGTTATCTTGACGATGGAAGATAGTGACTAAAGTTTATCTTTCAGTCGCAGATGATTCCACATCTGATTTTATGAACATCCTGTTTATAATTTCAACAAATTAAAGAACACGCTTTAATAGAAAACGAAACTATAAAGTAGAAAATAATTTTAAATGAGTTTGGAATAAGAATACAGTTGATGTCAATTGTTGTTGATATTTCATGGACAGATATTGGTAAAAGCAGAATCATTATGAAAATATCTTAAAAAGCACCCCACGCTTTTTTACGATGAAATAAATTTGTTGTTATTCACTGTATTCTTATTTCAAACTCATTAAACATTATTTTCTACTTTTTAGTTTAGTTTTCTATTAAAGCGTGTTCTTTAGTTTTTGAAACTATTATTTATTTTCAACTTTTTAGTTTTGTTTTCAATTTTGAATAGAATCGGACCATTTTAGCCCTTTTGAATCTTTAATTTTACAAAATAATCATATCTCCGACCCCAAAAACCCCCACATACCAATTTTGAATAGAATTGGACCATAATTACAAAACTCGTCCACCATTTTGGAGTCGCCATCTAGAATTTTTCAATTTTCACAAAATAATCATAATATTGGACCCCAAAAACCCCCACATACCAATTTTGAATAGAATCGGACCATAATCACAAAACTCGTCTACCATTTTGGATCCGCCATCTTTAATTTTCCAGTTTTGATAAAAGAATCATAATCTCTGACCTCGAAAACCCTCAGATACCAATTTTGAAGCGAATCGGACCATAATCACAAAACTCGTACGCCATATTGGAGCCGCCATTTTTTTTTCAAACAAAAATTTCTTAATGCATTGTCAACGGAATTATGTACACCTGCCAAATTTGAAATCATTCGTACGTCTGGAAGTGGGTCAAAATCGCGCCCAAAGGAGTCGGTTATAAACAAACATACGGTTACAAACATACAAGTGAAGCTAATATAAAGCGTGTAAAAATGGCTCCAAATGTAACACTTAGCAAAGTGTTATGTATATAGAAAAATAAGATGGTTGTTAGAATAGTTTGATTTGAAATAATAATTGTTAATTTTATAATGCTATTGAGAAATTTTATGGTTTAAAGGAAATAATAATCTGAATTTTATGGGATTATTGTATAAATAATAACACCTTGTATATGTTTGTGGATTCTTGAATGAAGTCATTTTCTTCAAGATTAATTTGAAATAATATTATAAAAGTTGTTGAATTTATTGTAAGTGAAATATTTCTCTTCATAGTTACTGGAAGTCAACCATCAATCTTCGATGGGAGATTGAAAAATAATCAATTATCGCTTTAGAGTTTAAGCGTTTATTTAAGTCTGGAAGTTTGTTTATATATCTTCATACAGTTAAGTGTTATGGTCTAATTGCCGTTGTGCTGAAATAACAATAATTATTTGTGAAAGAGATTCATCTGGAAAAATCTTACCATAATTGATAAGCCAATAGGATTCGAATAGGTACGTAAAAGTAACACTTAACTGAAAAGACCAATCAATGATTAGAAACGCTACTACGCATAAAAAAATATTCTAATTTGGAGGGCAAAAAATGTAATCAACGAGAGGGAATCCTCGGCGGGCTTTTGTGACGAATAGTCGATCTTTAAAAAATAACGGGTTGATTTTCGGGCGAGTGTTGTCGCGAAATACTAGAAATTTGTTTCGCGTAATTTTCCAAGGGAAAAACAGATATTTTCCCCGTTGAAAAATAATAAGAAATATAGAGCGAGTTAAAATCCAATAGTGACCTTTTTTTGGAAAGGGCGCAGATATTCATCGTTGGATGAAATGCTTGGTAAGCATACATTTTGGGTATTTGGTCGCTAACCTAACATATTAGATGGTTTGAAGACAGGTGGTTTGGATTCTTCCCTTTTTGCTTGTTATATTTTTTTTCATGTATAGGTTGAAAAGCATATATAAGGGTGATTTGGAATGAGAAAATTTTTATAGCCTCTAGTAAAGCTATAGAGAGATATATTTCACGCATTTTGGGTGTTGGGCCCATGAACATCAAATATAATGTTTGAAAATTATTATAAATAGGATTTGATAAGTTCTATAAAGTTGAATATTTGAGTTGACCTTATTTCGAGCTCTTGTTTCAATACAAAAAAACGGTGTAATTCATTTTAAAGATGTTTTGAAAAAAATAAGTAATTTTTTTCCTTTTTCTCATTATATGGTGGTTAATAATTAATTCGGTCTTTTTATTGTAGTAGAGTTTACAACCTCCTTAAGAACTTTTATAAAAAAAAATCACCAAAGACTCATCAATGGCTTTGAGCCGAATTCTAGCTCTTTTGGACTAGAAGGTGATAAAACCAGTGAAAAAAGAAATTGATGTGAAAAATTTAAAAACAACTTATTGGTGACAGTGTTAGAGCCCTTTATTAGATTTATTGTATTCAATAGAGCCAAAGAAAGAGCTCATTCTAGTTGGGGCAAACATATATATATATATATATATATATATATATATATATATATATATATAATATATATATGGGCAGGTCCTTTCCAAGGTGGACATCAGAGAAAGATATGGTTAGTAAGTATGAATATTTCTTTCCGAAGGTATTGAAAAAATGGTAAAACAGAGAACTGTCGATAGACAGGCTCTCCGTTATAAATGGTGACATCAGCGGGACATTTTTTTATGAAGATCATTGTTATTCATTTTTACTGAAGTGGCTAGTATTACAGGGGTGAAAGCGTCGAGAAAGTTATGAAAAGATAAATTTCTCCTTGTCAGGTAAAGTTAAAGGTATTATCTTTTTTTTTTTTCTATATAAAACAGGGAAATGGGTCGAAAGCCAATTTAGCCTTGTTACACAAATATGATGTATTATAATAAAAATCATTACTCGAAAAAATCGAATAAACGCGCTGAAAAGTTCTAATAGAAATATGAAGAAACGTGATCAGTGGCTATATAGTGAAATCTATAAACATCCATCTCGCCCTCTCTCTGTATACGATTTTTTTAAACAATGCTGAAAAGTTACAATTTTATAGTTTTTCTCCACAATTTAATGCTATAAAGTTCATTGATAGAAATAATTTCAAAATTCTTACTCCGCGAAAAAATATTTGATATTAACATTCCCTTTGATTTGATTATTTTCGATAGATATATTGTCTGGTGTAATTTTTTTGAGAATACCATGTTCATACAACATAAATATAATACCTATATTAAAGCTGAAGAAATTAATATTTAGAAATAGGGAACTGATGTAATTTTCAACGAAAAATGAAAGTACGTACAATATGATAAAGACGGACAGGATGTGGGTGTGAGTGAAATCGTAACGGACCGTTGAAGATTTAACGATTCAAAAGGGCACTAGGTGATCATTATCTCTTCGTTGTCGTGTGCTACCTAATTTAATTCATGCATTCGTCACGACAAAAATCTCAAGAAAGTTCGTTGACAATTAAACTCACTTTTCCACTTTTTTCCATCCAATAAAAATGAACATTACAACTCTGTGAAAGTGGAAATATTGTGTCCGAAAAACTTATCATAACATGGTGAAATAATTCAAATGAAATAAATGAAAACGCATATCAGATGCCCCAATTTTCGACACCTGAAAAATATGAATAACCAATCGCCGACATATATGAGGACCAATTGTCGACACAGTGAGAAATCAAAAACGGGCATCAATGCTATGTTTATATTTATATCTATCGTGACTGAAAAGTATGAAAAAGTTATGCTCATATCTATAATGGGTAAACCTCGACAAAACATAAATTATTGAATAAATTGAAAAAAAATTGCTACATAATCAATTTCTAGGAACCACTTTTCCCATTTCGAATACTTCATATACCCCACACAATAATTCTTCTCCCTGTTAAGGTATGGTTTCGAGACATTTTTTTTTCCATTTGATACCCATATTGAGGGGATTGAAAAACAAAGAAATCTGCCATTTTGTGGTGGCGACCATCTTCGATTTGAATTTTTTTCACGGATCTTTGTTCTGGTTCAGTCCTTTCATTTGATACCCATATTGAGGGAGTTGAACAAAATATGTCATCCGCCATTTTGTGGCGACGGCCATCTTGGATTTACAATGATACTGAATATACATAATTGTATTGTCATCAGAACTAAAGGTGTGTACCAAATTTCAGATTAATAGCTCAATAGGAAAGGAATACAATTTCAATTACTAGATTCAACCCACACAAATAAACAAAACTGTAAGCTGAATAAAAAAAAAAAGACGGAAGTTGTCCCGCTAACTTCATATAAGGTTATCAAAACATTGCACATTTTTGAAAGAAAGGATAGACGAATATTTTCTTTCCACAACTAATTATCGAAAAAAAAGCAGCAATTTGTGCAAAAAAGTGAGAAAAGATAAAAATAACGGGAGTTGTTGAAACATCGTATACTTTTTGAGAAAATAGTTTTTTCTCTCCGCAACTAATTAGCGACAAAAAGGCGGCAAATTATGGATACTTCGGAACTGTGAAAAAATTGAAATTACGGAAGTTGTTTCGCTAACTTCATATGAAGTCAGCGAAACATCACATATTTAAAAAAAAAACAAATTTTTTTTCTTCGCATATAATTAGCGACAAAAAGGCGGCAAATTATGGAATAATCTGTTATCAACTTTTTCGGAGTTGTCTCGCTAACTTCATATAGGTGACATACAATTTTCCTCGTTATCGATTTCCGTCAACTTTTACAAACCAATTGCAATAGAATACAATCGACGCATTTACCAAACAAACAAATCGTAAAATCGGATTATCTGTTTCTGAAAATACAGGCACACCACGGAAACGTAAAATCGCCACAAAAAGCGTAAACACAGACGACCGGCCCAATCATCGGCTGATTTTACCATCGCCAAGCATGCGAAACAGAAGCAGCAGCGGCCGTTTCTTCCAGGTGTACACGTGGCCTGGCACGAGACTCCCACTAGAAACAAATATTTCACCCCTATGCATGGTACACACCCCATTGGCGTACCTTCGACACGGACAATACTTAATAGTGATAACCACTGCAGTTAAGAAACAAAAAATTATTTAATAATTTATAGTATTAATTTGGCGTTAAAATTCTCATCATCGAGTAGAGTAGTAATTTTCTTTTTAACCGACGAAATCAAAAAGGAGGAGATTCTCTAGACGACGCGTATTTTTTTTTTGATGTATGATCACGCATAACTTTTTACAGAGCAGTTCGATTCCGATTATTATTTTTTCATTGGATAGGGTGTACTTCGAAGTTGGTCCCATTCGAATTTGAACAAAAAATCCATCCCTCTGAATTTTGGTCCGTTAACCGATTCTATCAGGCATAACTTTGTAGTGAGTTTTCCGATTTGGATGATTCTTTTTTTATTAGATAGGGTATACCTCATAGTTGATCATATTTCAATTTGAAATGAAATGATCCATCCCTATGGGTAGGAGAATAGGGAATGATTGATTTATCACTTGTGAACATTGGCACACATATGTAGTTGACATTGACAGATCCTCCTACATCCGTCACAATAATTACATTCTATGAAAGGATGGAATTATATACAAAGTGATGAAATCAACTAACCAGAACTATCAAAAATAATTTATATTATATAACAATAAATAGGTAAAGTAGATAATCATATTATTTAACATTAAGTGTAAAAGTTGAAGCAAGCTAGGTAAGTAAGTATTCTGGAAGCAATCAAAAATTAAATAGGCAGTAATTAATAGATTTCAGCACAAAAAATTGAAAAATAAAAACTTTTTAACAAAATATTAAACCGACGAAAAAATCAACAGAAAAGCAACAAATAAAATAAACCTTCTTAGTCTTACTGATAATTGAGCTCCTAAACTGATGTGAGTAAACTAGCAATCGAATTAGGTGAAGCGTAAAATGATGGCAGCGAGATGCACATCGGCGTTTTGATTACTACTTCAAAGTAATATAATGATCTTCGATAATTGTTTGTTTGTCGCCGACTCAAAATTAGTTACTCACATTAGTTTAGGAGCTCAATAAGCATTAAGACTAAGAAGGCTTATTTTATTTTTTGCTTTTCAGTTGATTTTTTCGTCGGTTTAATTTATTGTTATACCGCCTCTGACCATAACTCTAACTTCAAAACCAACCAAAAACCCTGAAATACGCATGTCTTTATTTGAAAAGAAAAGCCCAAATACCAATTTCCATATTAAAAACTGCGAGGAAGGTTTGAAATGTCTGCTAATGCGCGTGAAGAAAAATATTTACTTTATAATTTTGTTATAAATATAAAGGAAATGATTTTTCAGGTTCAACAAATTGTCTATAATAAATCCAAGATATTTAAATTCTACAACTAATTCAATTCAATTCACCATAAATTTCAATATTTACTGAGTTTTTATTTATCAACTTATACTTACGTTGATTGGTTATGATTCCTTGTTGAGAGCTCTTTTGATTTTATGAATAGCGTTTGGTAAATTAGCATCGCTTGCTGTCAATAAAGTATCATCTGCAAGAAGATTTATAAACTAACGTTATTCGATATGATTAACTGCCTTGTGGAACACCGGTATTGATGCTTTTAATGATTGAAAAAGTGTTATTTACCTTTGTACATTGTGACCTATTCTGTAAATAGTTTTCTAACCAGTTGTAGACTTATTAGTCTACCATCTTCGAAGAATATATGGAAAACTTTGATAATCCAGACCTATGCCATGCTGAACATATCCAACGAAATTTCTTTGAAGCTAAAATTTCGTTCTTCTACTTATTAAATTACCTTGGCACTTTACTCCAACAACTCGTATCCTTATTATTCAATGGAAAAATAATTAATAAAAAACTTTTTAAAGACAAGCTTTTATTCGAATGCACTAAAAAGATAAAAGTAATTGCTTTGGATGTGTGACGTAGTTTTCATTTCGAATACAGATGCTATATACAAGCTTTTGAATCTATAACTCATGGAATAACGTACGTCAAACATCCTAAGCAATTCTTCTTTACTTTTTAGTACATTTGAATAAAAGCTTGTATTAAAAAGGTTTTTTTTATCAATTATTTTATTTTGTACGCCTTAATCTATGCATTTTTGTTAAAGCATCGTTATTAAGAGGCCTTTTCTTCCTGTTCCTAGTCCTTCAATGAGGAGACCATCTACAGATTAACCCATCCGCCATCTTGGAGTTGTCACCTTCAATTTATGAATTTTAACTAGAAATCAATAATCTTCGACTTAATTCATAATCTCCAGCCCCAAAAAACCCGACATACCAATTTTGAATTGAATCGGGCCATAATTACAAAACTCGTCCGCCATCTTGAATTTGTGAATTTTAATGAAAAATTCATAATCTCCGACCCCGAAAACCCCCACATACCAATTTTGAATAGAATCGGATCATAAACACAGAGATCATCGGCCATCTTGGAGCCGCCATTTTGATTCTATGAATTATTAAGAAAAAATCATAATCTTCAACCCTGAAAACCACCACAAACCCATTTCGAATCGAATCGGACCATAAACATAAATCTCGTCCTTTTTAAAAATTCCCCTTTTTTTTATAAATTTCGACTAAAAATTCACAATCTCCGTCTCCGAAAACCCCCTCATACTAATTTTGAATCGAATCGTACCATAATCACAAAACTCGTCCACCATATTGGAGCCGCCATTTTGTTTTTTTCTCAAAAAAAAAAACATAATGCATTGTCACCGGAATTATGCACACCTGCCAAATTTCAGCTCAAACGGATGTCGGCAAGTGCTCCAAAAATGGCTTACAAATTTTTAACCGGAAATAATGACATACAACACGAAGCCAAGTTAAATAAAAGCTTGCAAAAAGGGAACGTTTCGAGACTAGCAATATTTGAATTGAAAAAAAATATAACTACTCCCATGGTTGTTTGATGAGAAACACACTCCCCAGTATATTATGGTGGTAGCAGCTGTTCGAAAATCCATATGGCTCTCTCTATACATGGTCGGTTGAACATACAATGTAGAGCTCATCAAATCAAATTTCGTATGGAGTGACCTTTCGGATACTTTTTCTAAGCGACAAACGACAAAAGGATAAAAATCGTAGTCCCAGGAATTTGGAGAGGTAAAATCGAGAGGGGGGGGGGGTGCTTGCATAGGGTGCGGAATCTATGAGAATATTCAAAATTGATTCAAGATCGTGGGAATATAAGATGCTTGTATCAAAACCTTTAAGATTTTTCTGAAAATTTAAATATCTTTCTATTCAATATTTAATTGAGAATGTTTCCCTTTCCAACATCATAATTAAGTTCCGTGAGAATTTGGAATAGATTCTCGGGAGAATCATGGAAACTAACTCATGGAAGAATTGGAAATCATGGGAATCATTTTGGAACTGGGGTTCATGGGAATTGATTTTCAGGAAAATTGACGATCATGGGAATACGTTCCCGTGATAATTGAAAACCATGGCAATTAACTTCCGCGACAATGTGGAATTATGGGAATTGATTCCCGGGAGAATTGGGAACCATGGAAATTAATCTCTGTGAGAATTAGAAAACATTAGAATTATTTCCTTGGCATTGGAAATCATGGGAATTTCCATGAGAATTTGTTTTTCTCTCCAACATGGTAATTAAAAGGGAAAATTTTGGAATGGTTCAAGGAATTGATTTTCAGGAGAATTATGGGAATTCCCGGAAAAACCCGAATACGATATGGGATTCATTTCAGTGTTATTGGATATCATGGAAATTGAGTCCCATGATAATTGAAAACCATGGCAATTAATTTCCGGGAGAATGTGGAATTATGGGAATTTATTCCCGGGAATTGGGAACCATGGAAATTAATCCCTTTTAATTTGAATTCAATGGAATTATTTTCTAATGGGAAAGGAATAATTTTAACTGAGGTTCATAGGAATTGATTTTCAGGAGAATTGACGATTATGGGAATACGTTCCCGTCATAATTAAAAATCATGAGAAATAATTCCCGTGAGAATAATTAAATACTGGAAACCCTGGGATTCATTTTTAGTGTTATTGGATATCATGGAAATTGAGTCCCATGATAATTGAAAACCATGGCAATTAATTTCCGTGAGAATGTGGAATTAAGGGAATTGATTCCCGGGAGAATTGGGAACCATGGAAATTAATTCCTGTGAGAATTAGAAAACATTAGAATTATTTCCTGGGCATTGTAAATCATGGGAATTTCCATGAGAATTTGTTTCCTTTTCCAATCAAGTTCCTTTTGGAAGAATTGGGAATATGGAATTAATTCATGTAAGAATTGGAAATCATGGGAATTAATTCTCATGGTAAGTGATTTTTAGGACAATTGACGATAATGGGAATACGTTCCCGTGAGAATTTGAAATCATGAGAAACAATTCCCGTGAGCATCATCATCATGGGAATTGAGTCCTACGATAATTGCAAATCATAGCAATTAATTTCCGTGAGAATGTGCAATTTTGGGAAACAATTCCAGGGAAAATTGGGAATCATGGAAATTAATTCCTGTGAGAGTTACAATTATTTATTGGGCAGATTTGTTGAAAATATAAACAGGATGTTCATAAAATCAGATGTGGAATCATCTGCGACTAAAAGATAAACTTGAAAATGTGTTTCCCATTTCTTCCGGTCTTCCTGATGATCGTGGAAGCGTGAAATAGATTTTCGTCGACAAAAATGTATTGAAGACCTAGTGAATGCGATGTCTCTCCTGCGTCAATGTTACGAATGATTTCTGGTGAGTACTCTCTTTTGGAAAACATTCTTCTTTGCCTCATTCATCTCTATGAGTTCTTAATTAAGACTGGAATAGAAAATCAAATAACTATCTGAATGAAAATGCAAATTTTCAATTTCAGATTTTTTCTTTTGAGTTAGGGCCTTTTCAGAATATCTATAAGATGTAGTTCAATATCCAGCGTGGCTTTAGCCGGGGAAGTAGTTGTTTTCTAAGACATTCAAAAAAAATAACTTCATTTTAATCGTGGATTTTTCACTTCACAGAAAAATCTTTCTATCAATATTCAATTGAGAATGTTTCCCTTTTCAACATTTATTGGGCATTGGAAATCATGGAAATTATCTCCATGAGAATTAAGGAACAAGGAAATTATTTCCCAAGAGAATTAAAAATCATGGGAATTAATCTATGATAATTTTCAAAATTGATTCAAGATGTGATGTAGGAAAGTAAGAAGACGCTTACGCTTATAAATCACAACCTTTCAGATTCCTCTGAAAATAAAAATATACCTTTCTATTCAATATTTAATTGAGAATGTTTCCCTTTCCAACATGGTAATTAAGTTCCGCGAGAATTTGAAATCATTGGAATTGATTCTCAGAAGAATTGGGAATCATAGTAATCAATTCGTGTAAGAATTGGGAATCATGGGAATACATTCCAGTGAGAATTGGAAATCATGGGAAATGAGGTTCATGAGAATTGATTTCCAGAAGAAGTAACGATCATATGACTACGTTCCCGTGAGAATTGAAAATTATGAGAAATAATTCGTGTAAGAATTGATTGATTCCCGGGAGGATGGGGAAATTATGGAAATGAATTCCTGTGAGAATTAGAAATAGGTGGAATTAATCCCTATGAGAATTGGAAATCATGGGAATTAATATATGATAATATTCAAAATTGATTCAAGAACACGCTCATGCTTGTATTATAACCTTTAAACTATAAGCACAAATTGAGTGACTCAATTTAAACGAAACCACATAACATTTTCTTTTCTTGATCATCTGTATGGAGACCTTTTAATCGTTGCCAATGTTCACAAAAGGGCTGATTGATATAACAATTTTTGAAACTATGTTTTCCCTTCATAGATAGATAGATAGATAGATGCAGTAATATATTTTAAAGGGTAAACTCGACGAATTTTGTGACATGATAAGACTAGAAAGATTCTGGCTAATTCTGAAATACGCAGATTCTGAAAAAACATTTTTACATTTTAACAACTGTTCACCTTTGTACAAAAAACTGTGAGCTATAAGACACCTAAACTTAATTGTATTTATTATTTTGTACCATTTCCAAACTAATAAACATAGAATTAGTGGGTCGTCAAAATAGTACAATGTATAACATATAAGTATATAAAGTAAAAAATTTACACTAGGAATAAAGTAAAATATGAGATATAAGGATAGACTAGGGGAGAGTCTATCATAAGAGTTCGAGTTCAGTAATGCTCAGATCAAGATACCTACTCTTGGATCGAATAAAAACATTTTATCAGTAAGAAAGCTTTGATTCTATTTTAAAACTGATATGGGTTGACACTTAATCTTTGGAGGTATGAAGTTATAAAGTTGCAGATTCAGAGAATTCTTTTGTAGCATCAAGAGCCTGCATCTAGGTGTCGTGAGAGAATTTGCATTGCGAGTGGAGTAAGAGTGAATTTCTGATTGCACAGTGTATTTGCTTCTGTTTTTATGAATTTCTAGTAAGGATGAATATAAAAATAGTAGGAAGTGGCATAATTTGAAGATTAGCAAACAGAGGGCAACAGTGTTCGCGATGATGTACTCCTGCCATGACTCTAATAACTCTTTTTTGGAATAAACCAAAGTAGCATGATTTGAGTACGTGCAAACTAACGCAATACCTCAAACGTCGAATCATAAAGGTGATACTTGATCATTTTTACACGCTTTATATTAGCTTCACTTGCATGTTTGTTTGTTTGTTTGTTTGTAACCGACTCTTTTGGGCGCGATTTTGACCAACTTTCGGACGTCCGAATGATTTGAAATTTGGTAGGTGTACATAATTCCGGTGACAATGCATTAAGAAATTTTTGTGTGAAGAAAAAACAAACTGGCGGCTCCAATATGGCGTACGAGTTTTGTGATTATGGTCCGATTCGCTTCAAAATTGGTATCCGAGGGTTTTTGGGGTCGGAGATTATGATTATTTTGTCAAAATTGAAAAATTCAGAATGGCGGATCCAAAATGGTGGACAAGTTTTGTGATTATGGTCTGATTCTATTCAAAATTGATATGTGAGGGTTTTTAGGGTCGAATATTATGATTCTTCTGTAAAATTGGAAAATTCAAATGGCGGCTCCAAAATGGCGTCGAGTTTTGGGATTATGGTCTGATTCTATTCAAAATGGGTATGTGGGGGTTTTTGGGGTCGAATATTATGGTTCTTTTGTGAAAATTGAAGAATTCAGGATGGCGGCTCAAAAATGGCGGCCGAGTTTTGTGAATATGGTCTGATTCTATTCAAAATTGGTATGTGGGGGTTTTTGGGGTCGGAGATTATGATTACCTAATTTGATAAGATTATTCCATTTTTTTATTTGCAAATTTTTTTAAAAATAATAGTTTTAAAAAACTAAAACACGCTTTTATAAATAAACCACACTTAGTAGGAAATAAAAATTAGTTTAAACTAAAACACGTTTAGAAAACCAGATCAAAAATGAAAATAAAAGGATTTTATTTAAAAAAAAGCGTGGGGTGCATGGTATCAATAATTAGGTATATAGTACATTACACTCCGAGGCGATACCACGCACCCGACGCTTTTTTTAAAATAAAATACTTTTTTTTCTTATTTTCTATTTATTTAGTCTGGTTTTCTATAAAAGCGTGTTTTTTAGTTTTTTTAAACTATTATTTATTTTGTTAAAGACTTATATGAGGAGCCCAGTTGAGTCTATCATCAAGTTGCACGCCAAGTAATTTGACGCTATTTCCCTGAGGAATATTTGATTTAGAGGAACCGATGATAGACTGATTTTTCTCAATATTGATTTTCAGTTTATTTGATGTGAACCATGCTTGAGCTACATTTAATATATCAACAGCTGAAGTACATACTTTTCGAAGAACATGACTGAACGCCTTGTATATTGATTAGTATTTATAGGAAGCTAATCATTTCCTTTTGCATCGCATATAATTCCACCTCACCTTGAAATAATCGTTCACATGATGCATTTCCTTGTTTTAAAAATCGCAAACGATCGTGAAAAAACACAATCGGTTTATTTCAAACAAAGCTACTTCTAGTTGATTTTTTGTACTTCCTTATTTTTCTGAATTATCATATTAAATTAGCTATGCTTGGAGTATAGACTAGGAGGAATCGGCGCATGAGTACCGAAAACTATTCCACCTCAATTTTTTTATGCGATCCTCTTCAAATTGCCCTACTGATGATACAAATGCATGTTGCCATGGGGCAACCCCGTGCCATATTGTTTAAACCGAAATTGTTTAAACAATTGCAAGGAATTGTTATTTTTCAACCGGACAAATTTTTTTATATTCTTTATTAAAATACAAATAAAAAAGGTTCTATGACTTTTCACGATAAAGTTAATATTTTTAGAGATATGAATTTTTAAAGGTTCAAAAAATCTCATATTTGGGTACTTTTGACCCATGAAAAATATATTTAAAAAAAAAATCGAAATAATATATTTTTTTAAATTCTTTATACAATAGTTAATAACATTCTTAATAGAGATTTAAAAAAATTTCATTGATTATACCTGTTTTTTAATTATCAATTTCGCGCGCTCACAAGTATGCATCGCTTACCTTTAAGTATCGCCGTCTCTCTCTGACTCATGCGCTGCATCGGCCTCTCTGTTTCCTGAATCATTATTTATCATTTATCTTAAAAACTATTAACTTTTTTAAGATTGTTAAAGAGAGCAATGTTATAAACAATTAAATTGTCTACAATTTGTTTTTGACAAATTTTTTTCTGAAATCAATTTTACAAACGTTATTTAAGCATGAATCGGAACATGTAATTAAAATTTTACCTGCTTTACACGCATTTACGGGTTGTGATACGACTAGTAAAATTGGCACACAAAAAAAAGCTTTAGAACTGATACAAATAAAAGAAAATCGTGATGTCTTAGTCCCTCTTGGCAATGGCTTAGAATTAAGTACTAAGGAGTTGAAAGGCTTAGAAACATTGTATTTAAATATTTTGGGTAAAAAAGGTAACTCCGCGGATGAAGCTAGACAAATTATTTTTTCTCGTTGCTTTGGAACTAATATTAATTTATCGAAAATTCCGTGCACATCAGATGCCTTGCATTTGCATACACTTAGAGCTTCTGCTCAAACATACATTTGGAAAAAAGCGTTGAATCCCCAATATAAAACATTAGATTTTACGAATTTCGGATACAAACTGGAGAATAGTACTTTGCTACCTTTATTTATGAACAAAAGCCCATTTCCAACTGATCTTAAAAAACCGTGCAATTGTAAGAAAGCATGTAAAACCAAAGCTTGTTACTGTAAAAAAAATAATATTACTTGCATACTTCTATGTGGCTGTGATTCAGAAGACTGTAAGAATATAATATATAAAAATGATATTGATAATAAATAAATACCTTTTTTTTAAATCTTGTTTTATTATTTCATACTTCTACATCTATAACCTTCGTTTGAAGAAGTTATTCAATGTAATTACTTTCTGTTTTAATGACAAAAAATAATATAAACTGATAAAAAAGTAATTTTAATTACATGATCCGATTCATGCTTAAATAACGTTTGTAAAATTGATTCCAGAAAAAATTTGTCAAAACAAATTGTAGACAATTTAATTGTTAATAACATTGTCTCTTTAACAATCTTAAAAAGTTAATAGTTTTAAGATAAATGATAAATAATGATTCAGGAAACAGAGAGGCCGATGCAGCGCATGAGTCAGAGAGAGACGGCGATACTTAAAGGTAAGCGATGCATACTTGTGAGCGCGCGAAATTGATAATTAAAAACAGGTATAATCAATGAAATTTTTTTAAATCTCTATTAAGAATGTTATTAACTATTGTATAAAGAATTTAAAAAAATATATTATTTCGATTTTTTTTTTATATATTTTTCATGGGTCAAAAGTACCCAAATATGAGATTTTTTGAACCTTTAAAAATTAATATCTCTAAAAATATTAACTTTATCGTGAAAAGTCATAGAACCTTTTTTATTTGTATTTTAATAAAGAATATAAAAAAATTTATCCGGTTGAAAAATAACAATTCCTTGCAATTGTTTAAACAATTTCAGTTTAAACAATATGGCACGGGGTTGCCCCATGGCAACATGCATTTGTATCATCAGTAGGGCAATTTGAAGAGGATCGTATAAAAAAATTGAGGTGGAATAGTTTTCGGTACTCATGCGCCGATTCCTCCTAGTCTAGTAAACATACCAGCTCTTCTTTAAATCAATCTTTTTTGTGCAAACAAAAAAATCCAGCCGAGAGTGTCATGACCTAGTCAAATATGCGAGTTCGACTCTATCGAAATTTCTTATGAATGAAACCCCACACGTTACTCTCGATACGATGAAAGCTGAAAACAAAACAACTATAAAACATCCTAGCGGAGCCATTACAACGAACAGGTAGCCTTGAATTAGCACGAATGATCAAACAAATGATTTAGTCACTCGTTTCGTTGAATGAGTCTGAATCAGAGTTACTTCGTCGTCATCGTCATCTCGTATATTAATGATGAAGGAATTCTGCAAATTCCGGGTTTACTCGATACAAACCGTTTCTATAATAACGACAAAGAGGAGACTGGTTGCTGTGAAATTGTATAGGAAGAATTGATTAAATGTTTGTTTTTGCAAGCTTTTATTTAGTTTCACTTGTTGTTATTTAGTTAGTTTGGGTCAAATCTTGCAAGTGAATTTTGACCGACTTCTAGTCGTCCGATTAATTTGAAATTTCGGCAGGTGTTCATAATTCCGGTGACACTGCATTATGGAACTTTTGTTGGAGAAAATAACAAAATGGTAGCTTCAAGATGGCGGGACGAGATTTGTAATTATGGTACGATTTGATTCAAAATTGGTATGTGGGGGTTTTCGGGGTCGGAGACTATGAATTTTTATCAAAATTTATAAATTCCAGATGGCGGCCCCAAGATGGAGGACGAATTTTCTGATTATGGTCATATTTTATTCAAAATTGGTATGTGGGGGTTTTCAGGTTCAGAGATTATTAATTTTTTGCCAAAATCTATAAATTCAAGATGGCGACTTCAGGATGGCGGACGAGTTTTGTGATTATGGTCAGATTCTATTCAAAATTGATGTGTGGGAGTTTTAAGGGTCGGAGATCATGATTTCTTTCAGCTCAAAACTTACAGGGAAGATGCTCTATTAGAACTATGCTCTATTAGAAATGAATGGATTATACGCCAGTCAAAATAGACCGTCAATTCACAATAATTACAAACATTTCTTTAACACTGCCGGATGTTGAGGCATCCAGTAAAGACTAAATATAAAAATTTTCACACTCATCCGGTGACCGGAAATTATCCAAATTCGCATACAACGTTAATTTGCAATATTTCCTTGGACATCATTGCAAAAATTGTGCAAATTGCAGGTTTTCCCTTGTAAAATTTGCACATGCAATTTCCAACCGGAAATACAAATAATCCTTAATTACGTTGTAATTAGCTCTAATTCTAGTTACAAAATTGCAAACATTGTGCAAAATTGTGGTCAATCATGGTTCCGTCATCACTAAAATGCAAACTTTTCATGTGTACGAAACATCAAAAAATTATGGATAACGCTAAAATCAGTCTCAGGGGCAAAGTTTTAGGGGTCACGAAATTGCAAACAATGTTTTCGTGCTTTGCAAACTTTGGTGGCATAATTTTAAGTCGCCAATTGAGTTTGCACCTTTTTCAGTATCCCGGAAGATGGCGGAAATGAACATTATTGTTAGATGCAATTTTCGCAAATGCCACAAAAATCCAAACTTTGTGCATTTTTTTCTTAAAGTTCTGCTATGGCAAACAAGTCTACGCATAAATTTGCAACCCTATAAAATGTCGGGAAAACCGGGCAATAGAATATTATCAATTACATTGCAATTTTCGCTCAATAATTGAACCCGATCTGATGGAATCGGCTTTTATTATCAGAGGATAATTATTCAAGGACCAAATTACCGAAACCGGTAATTTTTTCGTCCTTTTAAGCGAATTGTCAAGTTATATCGTCATTTTCATGATACCCGATACTGAAATTAGACGATTCCACCGAATGGTTATATCAGATGATAACACTGTATAGTTCCAACACATAGTTTTACTTGATAATTTTCAATAAAACAATAGAGTTCACATTAGAGAATACTGTACTGCGAATTCTTTTACATTTTACGAGATTTAGTCCATAATTCTCTGAAAAACAGATAATAGGCGAGATCACAAACTCACAAATTTGCTTCATATGTGCTCAAAGTTGAAATATAGTGATAAAATATTATGTATGCATAGTTTTTCCTAGAGAAATATTTTATTGCCCGTCTTTCCCGACATTTTATAGGTTACAAATTTATACGTAGACTTGTCTGCCATAGAAGAAAAAAAAATTAACAGAGTTTGGAATTTTGTGGCATTTGCGAAAATTGCTTCTAACAATAATGTTCACTTCCGGGATACTGAAAAAGGTGCAAACTCAATTGGCGACTTAAAATTATGCCACCAAAGTTTTCAAAGCACGAAAACATTGTTTACAATTTTTTTTTTTTTTTATGTTCTGGTTCCCACGAAAAGGGATATCCTGTAATGTTCAGAGAACATCGTGGGAACCAAGGAAAGAAGGTAGGAGTTGGTGTTCTTCTTAAATTTCTGAGGTTGTATGCCTCGGGAACACCTCCTAGGAATGAGTTCCAAAGCCTCGCTGTTCGTTGGATGAACGAGTCTTTGGAAAGTGATGTTCTGCAGGTCTCCAAAGTGACCACGAAGGGGTGTGATGACTGAACTTGACGGGTTAGTCTCGAAGAGACTGCCAAAGCAGGAACGATTGTTGATATTTCAGAAGAGCATCGCCCATGAAAATATCTATAAAATAGAGACAAATCGCCAACTTTTCTACGGTGTTCCAGACAAGTGAGCGAGTTTGTAAGCGAGGCATCACCGACGAGACGAATTGCCCTTTTTTGGACAGAATCCAATAGCCTCAGGATATGTTTAGGTGCCGCGCTCCAAATATGGGAACAGTATTCCAGGACAGGTCGGATCTGTGCCTTATAGATCATAAGCAGCTGAGTGGGGGTGAAATAGCTCTTGGCACGAAACAAAAAACCAAGTTTTTGGGATGCACTTTTGGCAATGGACCTCACGTGATTTTCCCAGGAAAGGTTATTGCTGATGGTAATACCAAGCATCGATATGGATGACTTCAGTGGTATGGTTACTCCTGACAAAGTTATGTTAGGCACAATGAGATCGGCTTTTCTAGAGAAAAGACATGCTTGTGTTTTGTTTGCATTGAATTCTACCAAGTTATTAGATCCCCACTCGAGAATTGTTTCTAAGTCCATATTTATATTATTAACATTTCTTCCTCGTTCATTTCTGGTTTCACGGGCTGATATAGGGGCCCTGGAAGAGAAAGCGGTATGGAGGGTACTATCATCGGCAAAGCTGTGTACTGGACATGAAGTTGCTTTCAACAGGTCGTTGATGTGAAGTAGAAATAGTGTTGGTGCGAGAATAGATCCTTGCGGAACACCAGCATTTATGAGTAGAGTGTCAGATGAAACTCCATCGACCACTACATGGAGAGACCTGTTTGAGAGAAAACTAGCAAGCAGAGAACACAGCTGAGGGGGCAAGCCATAAGACGGAAGCTTGGCGAGGAGTCCCTGGTGCCAAACTCGATCGAACGCCTTGGAGATATCTAAAGCCACAGCTAAAGTTTCTCCATACTTTTCAATAGATAGCTGCCATATATGTGAGACGTAAGCGAGCAGGTCACCAGTTGATCTCTGATGGCGGAAGCCATATTGCCTATCGTTGACAATTCCTGAGTCTTCCAGATATTTCATGAGCTCGATGTTGATGGCTTTTTCCATGACCTTTGAAATAATAGATAGCAGTGCGATAGGTCTGTAGTTGCTAGGTAGGGCCTTTTTGCCTTTTTTAGGGACTGGCTGTACTCTTGCAATTTTCCAATTGGACGGAAATACCCCCAAATTGTAAGAGTGGTTGAACAACTTGCAAAGAACAGGTGTTAGTTCGGGGGCACATTTCTTGAGAACAATCGGCGGGATTCCGTCAGATCCACAGGCTTTGTTGGTGTTGAGACCCAGCAAAATCTTTCTGATAGTACGTTGGCGAAAGGTGATCTCGGGCATGTGACTGTCAATAGGTGTAATGTTCGGGGGTTGTTTTCCCGATGAATCCAGAGTGGAATTTCCAGCAAATAGGTGCGCAAAGATATTGGCTTTTCCTGGGCAGTCGTTGCTAGTGTTCCATCTTCTTTGGTTAGAGGAGGAAATGAGCTGGAAGTGAAGTTCCTTCCCACAGCTTTGGCGAAAGACCAAAATGAAAGGGATCCGTTAGGACATTCAGCAAGTTTTGATCCTATTTTGGCATTGTGGGCATCTTTTGAGCATTCTATTGTCTCTTTGCATATGCCTCTAGCCTCGACATATGCTGCTCTGGTCTCAGGGCCCGGATTTTTTAGCCATCGATGGTATGCTGCCTGTTTGGAAGCCACAGCTCTAGAGCAGTTTCTGTTAAACCAGGTCTTATCGGATGATGTTCTTCTTTCGGTATTCGGTATGTAAGTTTGCATCCCCAACATGATGATTTCAGAAATTGTCTCAGCACATCGTGTTGGATCTACTGAAGAGAAACAAACTCTCTTCCATGGAAACGCTGAGAAAAACATACGAAGACCTTCCCAGTCGGCCGAATTGTAATGCCACATGAGACGGGGTGGTATTGTGCAGCTCGATGGTAAATGGAAAGAGCATGTTATGGAGATGAGGGTGTGATCAGAGTTTCCAAGTGGGGCACAAACTTCTATTCTATACGGGTCAGGATTGGTGGTGAGGAAAAGATCTAGTGTATTGGCAGACTGGTTGTTGACAATTACGTGACCCCTAAAACTTTGCCCGTGAGACTGTTTTTAGCGTTATCCATAATTTTTTATGTTCAGTACACATGACAAGTTTGCAAATTTAAAGCATTTTAGGGGTGACGGAACCATGATTTTACCACAAATTTGCACAATGTTTGCAATTTTGTAACCAGAATTAGCGCTAATTACAACGTAATCAAGGTTTATTTGTATTTCCGGTTGAAAATTGCGTGTGCAAATTTTACAAGGGATGTAGAAAATAAGTTAGGGATAATACCTGCAATTTGCACAATGTTTGCAATTTTGTCCAAGGAGATATTGCAAATTAACGTTTTACGCGAATTTGAGTAATTTCCGGTCACCGGATGAGTGTGCAAATTTTTATATTCAGTCTTTACTGGATGCCTCAACATACGGCAGTGCTAAAGAAATGTTTGTAATTAATGTGAATTGACGGTCTATTTTCACTGGCCTATTAAGGCGAACTAACTAAAAATCAAAAATTAAAATAACTAATAAAAAAACTTTTTAAATACAAGCTTTTATTCAAGCCGTGCACTAAAACATATAAAATTGTAATAAAAATAATACTTGGACAAGTTGTTACTTACCAACCAATTATGGTCCGATGAAATTAATTGCTACCTACTTTTATGAACTCTTCGCGCGACAAGCTTTTTGAAACCAAATAATTCAACAAAAAATAATTAAATCATTGTCAGCGATGACTTAAACTTATTTTATACGTTTTAGTACATGGCTTAAATAAAAGCTTGTCTTTAAAAAGTTTTTTTATTACCTAGTTATTTTGTGGAGAAAATTCACTTCTTGGCATAAAATAAAGAATTCGTTATTTTTGAACCATTTCAAGATGTATATAGAAAGTATTTATTTATGGCGATACTTATTAATTCAAATTTACGGTTTATATTTCGTTTATAAAATTCGTGTTTTCATGGCACATTCGAGATACTTTTTGGCCTCGACCTGCGGTTAACACTCTCATATGCCATTAAAAAACACTCATTTTATGCACTTTTAATACAGAAATAACTATTATAGATAAAGGCAAATCACAAACAAACAATTCAGTTTTCCAAATTACATTTGAAAACAATGGAGAGCTATAACAGCAAACTATAGCTTTTTTCTATTTTATCTCCAAAATATTCCCAATATTCCTTAGGATGTCAGACAACTAGACAGCCCATAAAGCTGAGATAAAACATGTTCTTCATATTATACCTAATCAGGGCCGGATTAAAAGGTGTGGAGGCCCTGGGGCAACAAAGGAGTGGAGGCCCCTAATTATTTTTCAAACAAGTTTTTTTTTTATTTATTGCGGAACAAATCAAATTATTTCGACACGAGCATATGTAGGTATAATAAAATACAAGAAATAAATTAAATTACAGCGTAAACCAAGGGATTCTTGGGAGCTTTCTTCGACGAAAAATCATTGATGATTTCGGTCAAATCCAGCATCCGGAGAAAATCATTCTCAATGCTAAGAAGCGATAACTTTGATAGGCGGCTTTGTCTCATCGTAATTCGCCTATTTTTTTTTTCATTTTGGAAAATGAGCGCTTTCCAGTGCAATTTGACATCATCACATTCTCAGTTGTAATATCACAAGAGAGTGAAAATAATTCGACAGATTTTCGAAAACTTGTTGCCAGGCAATAGACAAGAGAGACCAACTGGCTCGAGTGGCTATTGCCAACAAGTTTGAGAAATAAATCTAGATAATTATTTTCTATATATCGAACTCTCGTGTGGTATTCTTTAGATTATTTTTTGATGTTACGATCATAAACACATTTTCATGCGAATTGATGACAGACGTCAAATTAAAAATATAGGTTGTCAGACAATAAAAACAAAATACCTCAAATTATTCCCGCGACAATTTTCTAGGTAGAATATTCCCACTATTGATTGGCCAAAACGTATATGAATTATTTGAATTGAACGTTTCCATTGGTTTCTAGCAATGTCAAAAAATAATCACTGTAATTTCAATGTTTGAGAATGTAGCTCTGAAATTTTGGTTTTCAAGAATTTGATAGTAGAACATCTTAGATAGATAGACAGATAGATAGATAGATAGATAGATAGATAGATAGTCCTTTTCAGAAGGATTTACATTTGTTGCGGAATGTCATCCTTCTCTTAGACTCACACTTTCAGATTTCGGGGATTTCTCTGTTACAAGCGCGCCACTCAGCGGACACTTGTCAACGCCACTAAATAGGAAAAACAGGTATAGACGGGCAAAGTGTTTGTAGAATCGGCAGAAAAATAGTCAACAGAATTTGAACTTTTTTTCTATTATGGAATACGCACAGGGCTCTTATAAATAATTTGATGCAATCATATTCATAAATTGAAATATTATTTTCTTTTGCTTATGATTATTGAATTTCATTGTGTATCTAGATCGCTTTTGTGTCATTCGAAGAATACATCGACAGAAAATCCTTCATTTAATAAAAAAAAATGTATATTTTTTTTTAAATTCAATTGTTCTTGTTTTTACAGCTAATTTCGATACGATATAATATTTTGTATAATAGTATGATGAAAACATCACCAAGTTTTTACTTGGTGATGTTTTCATTGTTTCTCGCATATACACATGATTCATCAGACCGAAGATTAATATTAACCATGTGGGAGAACTGCTCTTTCGTTGTCAGATTTTTTATATATAATTTTGCATATCCTTCGGTATTTGTTAGGACATTTTACCTAAAAATGTATATTGTGGAGGCCCCTCTCTTGTGGTGGCCCCGGGGCTGCAGCCCCGTTTGCCCCCCTCTTAATCCGGCTCTGTATCTAATTACTATTATAATGAGAATATCTAGGTTCGAATCGAAATGAAATGAAAATGTATCGACCATAGCAGAAAAAAACAACTCCCAATAAAAATTCCAAACTTCAATTCAAATTGCAAATAAATCGTCTCAAGTTTCTCTTGTCCCACCTATGGTGATGAGTTTCATGAAAATACATTTCAAACAAGGATAACAGTCTTCCTTCACATAACTCGCAAAATAATCCCATTTCCTCTTTCCCTCACGTACACACCGGTACTAATCAGCGAGGAATTCGGCCATTAATCAAGGTTCAACTATTTTTGCGATTCCCTTTATGTCGCAAATCGCAAAGTGGAATATTTCCCAAGAAGTACGATTGGCCTCAATATTGTTAGTCATTTCTTTGTCGTTCGTAGTAACAATAGAAACGAAAACAGTTGTTGAAAAGAAAAAACAAACTTCAGCTGTTTACTGCGTTCTATTGGGAATTATTGCCGGATGAGTAATAGGCGCCATTTGCAATGCAAATATTCATTGGTAAGTAATTATTTCTTATCGGAGTTTCGAATTTCGATAAACATGCAATAAAATGAGCTCCGATTATTAAATTCGTTTGTTCTATAGAAATACGAAAAGTTAAAAAAAAAACGATCAAATTATCTCAAAAGCGTTTTTTTCTATTTTAAGTGTATTATCAAATGGTAATCATAACTATTCGAGTGTCCTTGTATTACTAATAGGTTACAAGTTATTTGCACTGAAATTATGTTTTTGTGCTCGCTGAATTAGGAAAGACCTCTTAAGCTCATTGACAAAATTAAAATTTATATAAATACTTTGAAATTTAATACAACCAAATGTATAATCACCATTGAATAACGTACGATGCATACCCTTTGATTTTGGACTTGACGAGCTGCAAGGCCTCGTATGGTGCGAAAAATAAATAGCGAAGTAGGATGAAATAATTCATTTCCTCTTTCTATAATTTCCCATGCCTCCAGCTTTTAATTGCAGACATTCAACCATTTATCGAAAACAAACGCAGTTTTTAACGCTCTCTGTCTCTTTTCAACATCAAATCCAATATTATGTACAATTTTCATGGTAGATGCTCTTACTCCTATACGGAAGATATAAAACAGAAAATTATACGATTACCAACGCCAACGATAATGGTTTATTTGGTGCTACTGAACTCTGATGACTGTTACTTTACGATTTATTATTGTACCTCGACCGAGAAATATGCCTGCGAAAAATATTGTAGCCCATCATCTTAGATAGGTTCACAATGTGATTTGATTTCCGTATCAGTTCAAAGTGTACAACTATACATTTAGCTATATAGATTGTAAATTGTTTTTAACCGCTTTGTTTGACCAACCCTCAGAAGTTAATGAAAACTTGTACGAGTTAAGATCACGGGGGCCTTACCTTTTATAGTGGGATCCGAAACCATTCTATAGATAGATGGTAAATAAGCTTTAATGTCAATAAACATTGTAAAAAGTTTTTTCAAAGACAAACTTTTATTATACAAATGCACTAAAAAAGAAAACTAATTTCTTTCATTGTTTGATCTAGATTATTCTGTGAGTAACAGATTCAAAATCTTGCCACGCAAGATTACCTATTTTGTATCCACGGCAAGCTTTTGAGAATATGTTACTCAAAGAATAACCTAGATCAAACAATGAAATAAATTATTTTTACTTTTAAGTGCATTTGTATAAATAAAAGTTTGTCTTAAAATTTTTTTTTTTTATTTTTATTTTCAACTTTTTAGTTCTGTTTTATTTATTACACACTAATAAAAGCTTGTTTTTAATTTTTTTTGTTTATTTATTTTTTAGTATTTATGATGTTAAATAACTAGTTTAGTAATATATATATATGATTTATTTTTGAATTTTGACAAAAAAATCATAATCTAAAAAAAAACCCTAGATACCAATTTTGAATGGAATCGGACCATAATCACAAAAATTGTCCGCCATATTGAAGCCACCATTTTGTTTTTTGTTCCTAACAAAAATTTCATAATGCATTGTCACCGGAATTATGTACACCTGACAAATTTCAAATCAATCGGACGATTAGAAGTGTGTCAAATTTAACTTGCAAGATTTGATTACAGACAGACACCGAAACAGGTGAAACTAAATAAAAGCTTGTAAAAACGAAAACATTTTGTCGACAAAGTCAATAAAAGTCAGTAACTTTTTCCATATAGTACCTAGTAATACACTGCAAATATGTATTTTACCTATGAATAATTTTTTTTAAATTGAATTAAAATGAACATGTATACATTAGAGAATTTTTTAAAAAGTTAAAATCAACGCAATACAAAGATTATGAAAAAACGACATAGAAGGACTAAAATTGACATTAAAGTATTAATTTAAACTATAGAAGCATTTTCCCATCAATAGATTCAGATACTGTAAAAACACTTCTATCTGACTAATCACAAGCTTTTGTAGCAATGAGTAAGGACCCGAAGTTAAAAATAATAATAATAAATAAATAAGTTGATAATTTTTATTTCACTTCAAACACAACACAATAATACATTCTGACACTAAAATAATCACTGTTCCAAAATACCGCGCTGTACTACTACTAAATAAACTCGCTTGCGACTTGCTTATACAGGCAGTTATGTTCCAATTTTTCATGGTTCTAGCCTCATAAAGAGTACTCCCATCATATTACTATAATAATAGAAGCCCCCATCATATTACTGTAATAATATTTTAATGCAAAATAAATTTGTTAAAATAGTTTACATTTTTAATAGCTTTTTGGTGCAAATTTGATAAATTCTTCTGTATGTATGTCCATAATAACTATCAGTATAATTCGATGAAAGAAAATAACTAAATTAATTAATTAATTAATGGTAAACAATTAAATAATACAAATCCTGCAAGTTGAGGAGCAACTTTAATCATAGTGTTACCTTGAAGGGTAGTCCTAATTTATGTATTGAACATAAAAAAAATACAAAACGTTCAGAAACCTGGACTGGCACAACACTCCCTAATAACATTTTCGAATTCATCGATATTTTGAAATGGACCTTTTCTTTAGGATACCCCCATAGAAAAAATCCAAATGAGCGAGATCGGGAGACCTTGCTGGCCATGGATACAGTGCTTTCGTAAAGTACAGAATGAATTCATTTTTAGCCAAACATGTCGATTTTGAATCTCAATTTGCCACACTTATAAGGAAAAATTAAATATACGGGTAATCCACGTTTTACTAATGACGTCCGCGACCACTTTTTCAAATGGTAAGGTTTTCCATATTATTCAATTTTTGGAATTTCCATGGAAAGCTGATTTCAAAAATATATCACACATACAGTTTGTATAAAGTGCGTTCGTTGAATCCAGTGCTCTCGTAAAGTAGTGGATACATTCGTAAAAAATTAAAGGAATAATTTTTGGAAAGAACGCTCGAAGCCGTCGAATTTTATTTTCATTTGGGCATTCTTTCAAATTTAATTAATACATACAGAATTATTCGTGTAGGAGAAATGACGTCATCGGTATTTTTCTAATGGCAACTCCATTTTTCATTGCGGAATGTGAAAAGGTGATTATGAGTATGGGTGAAATGAAAATAAAATAAAAAAAACTATTTTGAAATATGAAAATACTAATTTAATGGCAATGATAGCTTCAAACAACGATCAAATTAAATTTTTAAATTGTGCACCGTTTGCTATCTGACTATTTTCATTACTTGACAGTATCTATAGCGACCAGAATTTTGTTTTTATTGCTGAATAGTTTTTGTGAAGTTATTTCTTTAAAGAATAACATATCTTATCGTTTGTCGATACATTATTGAATGGTAACTTTGTCATTTCAAAGAAAATGATTGAATTGAATGAACGAGAAAGAATTCTTATTTTATTTTCATTTCTCCCATACTCATATTCCGTAATGAAAAATGGGGTTGCCATTAAAAAAATACCGATAACGTCATTTCTCCTACACGAATAATTCTGTATGTATTGATTAAATTTGAAAGAATGTCCAAATAAAAATAAAATTCGACAGCTCCGAGCGTTCCTCCCAAAAGTTATTCTTTTAATTGTTTACTAATTTATCCATTACTTTACGAGAGCACTGAATTTAACGGACGCACTGTATACAAACCCTATGTGAGATATATTTTTGAAATCAGCTTTCCATGGAGATTCCAAAAATTAAATAATATTAAGGGTGATTCATTTGAAAAAATTATCGCTGACGTCATTAGTCGAACGTGGATATATTTAATTTTCCCTTATAAATGTGGCAAATTGAGATTAAAAATCGACCTGTTTCAGGAGATTCTTAAGAAATGGATAGTTTGGCTAAAAATGAATTTATTCAGCACTTTACGAAAGCACTGTATATTGAGGTTAGAAACATTTCTTTTAGAGAGACACTTTGCGTCAATGTTACAAATGATTTCTGGTGAGTACTCTCTTTTGGAAAACATTCTTCTTTGCCTCATTCATCTATATGAGTTCTTAATTAAGACTTGAATATAAAATCAAATAACTACATGAATGAAAATGCAAATTTTCAATTTCAGATAATTTCTTTTGACTTAGGGTCCTTTCAGAATATCTATCAGAATAAGTTCAATGTCCAGCGTGGCTTTACCCGGGGAAGTAGTTGTTTTCTGTTAGACATTCACAAAAAATAACTTTTTTTTATCGTGGATTTTTCAATTCACAGAGAAATCTTTCTATTCAATATTCAACATGAATACCACACAAGAGGTTATCTTGAAGAATGTCAATTTTTCAGTCGCAGATCTGATTTTATGAACATCCTGTTCATATTTTCAAACAAATCAATCTCTTTGATTCTATGATGTCAAATACAAATAAATATTAATTTGAATTTTTGAACGAAAGGACAATCGCATGGTCTAGCAAGTGCGAGATTAACACGGGCGTACTCCACTAATTTCGTAACAACATGTACTCGAGTCCTAGCAATTGGACAAAAGAGAAAATGTTTTGGTTTCGTCAATGCTGTGGTCAAAATATCAGCATATAACTTGCTGAAAATCCGGTCAATGAGAAACGATTGACAGAAAGTGAAATAAATATTCTGTCATAATCGTTCAAGTAAAAAGGGTCTGGCAACTCTGACATTCATCCGATTTCCTAAGGACTCAATCATTGCATTGCATTGCAGGATTTCGCTACGGATTTCCGAAGATGCTGGTGTGAGAAAACTGTGTTCTGAAATACTTTGTCGGAACTGTATATAACACCGCAATTAAACCTGGACATTCGATTTAATTGGGTGATACAACGGCGGATGACTTTATTAGCGAATTCAGTTATTTCGCGGATGGTCGACGCAATCAGTCACGGCCAATTATCGGCGATTATAATGGACAATGTTCGGTACTTGCGTAATTGAAATTATTCGCGAATTCATCTACGTTTGCGAATGAAAGCAATTATGTCATTTTCAACACACCTGCTAATCAGCATATGCTACGTACCTACGCTACGTGTCACTCATTCCGAACGACTGGGTGCAAATGCATGCTAAATACCTACATTGAAAACTTTCGCATGATTCAAATTTTGTAAGCGCTTTGATTCTTTTTAAAGTTTTCCTGTTGAACAATATGTGCTAGGTAATAGTTATTTGTGCAACCAGTTGGGAAAAGCACTATTTTTCGTAATGAGCGAATTTCTGCGGAACGAGCAAAGCGATTTTTTTTCAATTTTCAACATATCTTTTTCGGGACCCAACTCGGATACGTCCCTCTAATTGACCTCTGGGGGGGGGGGGTCAACCGTTATAATGTCCATTACTCGTGGGAACAAAATAGTAAAAAATAAAACTAAAACAAAGAATAATAAAACAGAAACTGAGTCGAGTAAAGTCTTTGGAAGGATTATGTATAGAATAGAATGAGAAATATTAAGTAATTAAGCAAAAAACTAAAAAAATATGTAAAAAATATTTATGTTTAACGGTTTTTTTGTAAAGAAACATAATAATGATGCAGATAATGTACTAAAAGCTAAACAATAATTAGGTAGGTACCAGATACCAGTCATTACACCACTTTCTTCATCAATATAGGGCATTGATTTTTATATGCTTTGGATGCATCTTCTCAATAGACAACTTATGGAAAATGTGTATAAAAGTAAATCAGTCATTATCAACGTGCGACATCACATAACGATCATTTACATATTTACTCAGGTTACGCTACGCCCCACCAGAGCCGGATTAAGAGGGGGGCAAACGAGGCTACAGCCCCGGGGCCTCAACAAGAGAGGGGCCTCCACAATATAAATTTTTAGGTAAAATTTCCTAACAAATACCGAAGGATATGCAAAATTATATATAAAAAATCTGACAACGAAAGAGCAGTTCTCTCACTTTTTTCTCTCATTTTTCGTTTTAAACATTAAAAAACATGTTTCGTATTCTTGTCAAAATCCACGGTTGATATTAATCTTCGATCTGATGAATCATGTGTATATGCGAGAAACAATCACCAAGTGAAACATCATAATATTATACAAAATATTATATCGTATCGAAATTAGCTGTAAAAACAAGAACAATTGAATTAAAAAAAATTTTTTTTATTAAATGAAGGATTTTCTGTCGATGTATTCTTCGAATGACACAAGCGATCTAGATACACAATGAAATTCAATAATCATAAGCAAAAGAAAATAATATTTCAATTTATGAATATGATTGCATCAAATTATTTATAAGAGCCCTGTGCGCATTCCATAATAGAACAAAAGTTCAAATTCTGTTGATTATTTTTCTGCCGATTCTACAAACACTTTGCCCGTCTATACCTGTTTTTCCTATAGCGTTGACAAGTGTCCGCTGAGTGGCGCGCTTGTAACAGAGAAATCCCCGAAATCTGAAAGTGTGAGTCTAAGAGAAAGATGACATTCCGCAACAAATGTAAATCCTTCTGAAAAGGACTATCTATCTATCTATCTAAGATGTTCTACTATCAAATTCTTGAAAACCAAAATTTCAGAGCTACATTCTCAAACATTGAAATTACAGTGATTATTTTTTGACATTGCTAGAAACCAATGGAAACGTTCATTTCAAATAATTCATATACGTTTTGGCCAATCAATAGTGGGACTATTCTACCTAGAAAATTGTCGCGGGAATAATTTGAGGTATTTTGTTTTTATTGTCTGACAACCTATATTTTTAATTTGACGTCTGTCATCAATTCGCATGAAAAGTGTGAAATGAATCAAAACCGGTTTAGTACATTATATAATTTTGCAAGGAAATGTGTTTATGATCGTAACATCAAAAAATAATCTAAAGAATACCACACGAGAGTTCGATATAGTAGAAAATAATTATCTAGATTTCTTTCTCAAACTTGTTGGCAATAGCCACTCGAGCCAGTTGGTCTCTCTTGTCTATTGCCTGGCAACAAGTTTTCGAAAATCTGTCGAATTATTTTCACTCTCTTGTGATATTACAACTGAGAATGTGATGATGTCAAATTGCACTGGAAAGCGCTTATTTTCCAAAATGAAAAAAATAGGCGAATTACGATGAGACAAAGCCGCCTATCAAAGTTATCGCTTCTTAGCATTGAGAATGATTTTTTCCGGATGCTGGATTTGACCGAAATCATCAATGATTTTTCGTCGAAAAAAGCTCGCAAGAATCCACTCGTTTACGATGTAATTTAATTTATTTCTTGTATTTTATTATACCTACATATGCTCGTGTCGAAATAATTTGATTTGTTCCGCAATAAATAAAAAAAAAATTGTTTGAAAAATAATTAGGGGCCTCCACTCCTTTGTTGCCCCAGGGCCTCCACACCTTTTAATCCGGCCCTGCGTCCCACGATTTTATTTTAGTCTGATCAATGCCCTATATTGATGAGGAGAGTGGTGTGACTGTACCTGGTACCTACCTGATTATTTTTTAGCTTTTAGTACAATATCTGCATCATTATTACGTTTCTTTAAAATTAAGCCGTTTAACTTTAAAAAAAATACTTATTTTATTATGAAAGTATATCCTTTCCAGCAGGAGTATTTTATTTTTTAGCTTACGTATTAAAATTTATTATTAGTTCTGCTTTTGGCCAATTGTTTTCAAATATCTTAGATCATAGCTTTGCAATAATCCCAAAATGGTTATCAAGATCGAAATAAAAAATAACCATAGTACATACTCAAACCATTCGATTTGTTTTGAAAGATTGTAGTCTCGTTCATGTACTCTGAGTAAATTATTAAGGATCACAGACTGATAGGGGAGAAGAAAACAATGCTTATGATTGTCTGCATTCATAAAACATGGAACAAAAATAAGCTAATATCTTAGGTCATGGAAATTGAATTTTCCCACAGTGGACACCGAATGAAATGCATATCTCATCGATTTTCGTGGGTACGCGATATTTTAATCGCAATTATAGTCGTAACAAAAGCCGGTGTTTACGATTAAAAGTGCAGTCGTTTGCTTTATTATTTTCGTTCTCTATCTCTTCCACAACGTCTGTTATTTTTATATTCCGAATATGATTCATCTTGACTCGAAAAAATGCTCATTAGGTTTCAAAAAGAAGAGCCAATTTTTTACTGAAAATAAGGAAATAGATTCGGTATTTTATGTTTCTGTTTTCTTCAATAAAAAGTCTCTTTCCTTTTATCAAATTCGATGGCAATAACAATTAGTTCAAACAATACCATATACATACAGTGAGGACCAAAAGTCTGCCCCCCACGTAACTAAAAACTGTTGAATACAGAAGTTGTAGAGTTTCATTGAACTCTTCAATGGTTTACGTTTTATTCATATGGGGTTTCAAAAAAGTGCAGTAAATAATCCGCAACAATCAATTAAGCAAGTAGCTGAGATATGTAATTGGTTGAAGATGATCAGGACCGGCGACTTGAATTTTGCGAGACCGTGGCAGAAAGAATTGTTGCAAATCCTTTTCATTTGCAACAAATTAGTTTCAGGCATTTTTACCTAAATGAAAGTGTAAATACCCAGAATATTGGAGATGAGAATCCCCATGAATTCCGCGAGGGTCATACTCAATTTCCCCAAAAGATTAATGTTTGGGCACCCCTATAAAGTTAGCAGAGCCACTTACAATAAAATCAATGAAACCTATTCCAATAATTCTCGAATAATTGTTGAGAATTTGTCGTGAACGAAAAAAAATTGTCACGCTCTTAGTTTTTTATATGGGGTGGCTCTGCTAAGTTAATATTAAGTTAGCAGTGCCACTCACAAATAAACATCAAATTCATCACAATGGTTATGAATAATTGTCCATCTGATGTGAAAAAAACACAAGAAATCCATCCCTTATAGCATATATATATATATACCTTTTTCGCGGGATTTCCTGGTTTCTGTGGAAAATTCGCATTTTTAGCAACAGCGCATTTGTATAATGACCTCTTACGTTTTTTTTTCGTGTCATTATTGACAAATATAAAGTTGTTTATGAAACTTCCTATTTTCCAGAAGCACAAAAACTACGTTTTAATGTTGAATGATAGAAATATTATATTTTCACACTGATACACCCATATAACTTTGTTGAAATAATTTTTCTATACGTAAAAAACTCCGCTGAATCCAAAAAGTGACCATCTCGTCGGTGCGCTGGTGGAAAAGATGGTAATAGCTTCTTCATTTCATGTCCTATCGACGAGATGGTAACTTTTTGGATTCAGCGGAGTATTTGAGCACAGAAAAGTTAGTTTCAGATTGCGCTCCGTTGGTTTTTTCATTTAACATATGTCAAAGTCGACCGATGCGCCATTTATGATTTCTCTCGCCGTCATCTCAATTTTTCAGGATTCACGGTGAATCTGTCGGATTGAGATACCACATATGCTATATTTTCAGAATCTACGTGGCATTTCCCACATTTTGATTCAAACCGGAGATCGATACGACCACTTTGGTTTTTCGAAGATATTTAAGGGTCAAGGGCTTGTTCGAAAATTTGACTTTTCAAAAAAAAAATCCGTATTGAAACTAAATTCCGTTTCTATACTAATTTGGCCATTCTGAATCGATTGGAGTTAGCAGAATTGCTCCATCTTTTACCGTTCCCAAGTTAGAAAAAAAAATCCGAACTTCCGAAAAAAAAACCGGAAATGATTTTTTTACCCGGAAAAAAACCTAAAATCGTTTTTTCACAGTTTTTTGCATGATTTTCAAGAATTTCACACCGATCGCTCTGTCCCTGATCTTTTTGCGATTTTTCCAACAGAAGTCTGCACCGGTGCCTCAGCAAAACTCACTTTTTTTAGTTTGGAGCGGGAAAAAAAATATCTCCCATACCCCGACTTCATCGTGCTTCTAGCCATTCGGAAGGAATTTTTTTTCTACGGGGATGTAGAATTTCGGATTGATATATGCGTCCCTGATTTATTTACGATTTTTCGAAGAGAAGTCTGCACGGTAGCAGCATGATAGAACGCGTTTTCGATGACGTCCCTATGGATGTTGACGATCGAAAAACGAAATGAGAAAGAAGCTTACCGGAATATAACATTTTGTGACGTGAAAAGGTCCGCTGAATCCAAAAAAGTGACCATCTCGTCGATAGGACATGAAATGAAGAAGCTATTACCATCTTTTCCACCAGCGCACCGACGTTTCGAGACTTTGCGACATCATTGCTCTCTTAGCCGGGAAAGTAGTTGTTTTCTGTTAGACATTCACAAAAAATAACTTCATTTTTATCGTGGATTTTTCAATTCACAGAAAAATCTTTCTATCAATATTCAATTGAGAATGTTTCCCTTTTCAACATGAATACCCCACAAGAGGTTATCTTGACGATGGAAGATAGTGACTAAAGTTTATCTTTCAGTCGCAGATGATTCCACATCTGATTTTATGAACATCCTGTTCATATTTTCAACAAATCAAGAAGATGTCATTCAAAACGTTTCCTGTTTGGATTGTGCAGCTGCGAAAGGTAAAAATATAATACAGTAATGGGAATAATATTATTAAAATCAAGAAAATCAGGATATTTTATAGATTTTTTTATTGGGAAAATCCCTGTTCTTTTGTGATGGAACTACGCAAAAATACATCAATAAATCAAAAATTGAGTTATTTTCAATATTCGTAGAGTGTAGTACATTCTCATTTATTTATTCGTTTAATTTTGGGAAATTACAACTAGATATTTATTGCAGTTCTCTTTTTTTACGCTGTCGGAAACCAGCTGAAAATCCATAGAACTTGTCAGTAACTTTTGCAACAACATTTTTTTAAGCAGCAGCCTTTTTTTTCAGGGGGTTGTAAACATGCGATAGCTTTTTTAATGTGGTTATATCGCCGGAAGAAGCTTCTGTTACCGAAGTACCTAGTGTGCTATTGGAAAAAATCCGTTTTACCTACAGTAGGAACAACTGAAAAATTCATAAAAGTCCTATCTGAATTCGATAATTCTGCTGTTGTTTCTGCGCCATACACACACGATGCGAAAAAATAATTTTTACGCGATTTTTTGTGACAGCTCATGAAAAACAAATTGACGTGCCTTACTCGCTATCATTATAATATTAAAGAGCGTGAAACCATGCGTTTGTCTATTCATCAAATCGTGATAGAATTAAAAAAATCGAATCAATCTTCCGCTGATGAATTTATTTCTTTCGCGAGCATTGTTTTGACACAAAAATTGTGAGAATTAGCCATGAGTTCATTGTGCCATGAGTTGTAGCCTGAAATTTGCATCAAGCTGCTCATTGAAAATGTGGGGCAGAACGTCTTTTTTTTCAATTTCTTGCAGTACCCATCGATGGATAATGTACGTAGTTTTCCATATCATCCTTCAAAGTGAAATGATCCTAGCAGCAAAACAATTGTGTTTTTGTTGGTATGTACTTGCGACGACCAATACAAAACAACTTTTTTTCCTTTTTTCTTCGAAGAGCACGCAAAAAATTATTTTTTGCGGTGTTTTTCTTGTTGAATTCCCACAACCAGGCACATAATACCAACGATAACTCGTTTTTGGAGTAGGCATTTTGAAAATTAAAGTATGAATATTGATAACGACTCGAATAATAAACACTTCACAATATTAGCGACAGCAAGAGGTGCTCGCTGCCTACTGCAGAAGAGAGGATCAACGGGCCCAACAGTATTGTGACGTCACGCTCTCTCTCTCTAAAGTCATGGAGGCGTTTTGAAACTCGGCATTTTCAAAACGCTGTAGCATTCCCAAAAATTGTTTTCGAAACGAAGAAAAAAAAATCAATAATGAATTTATATGAGTAGATTCCAAATATTCAATGAAAACATTTCATGTCCGACTCTAATTATCAGTTCAAAGTGGCAATTCCAAATGTTTTTCAAAAATATTTTGTTGACCAACCAACTATAGAAATGAATGCGATACCTACTGCAATATAAAACAGTGTTATAAAGTTACATCGTTTAAATGTGTAAAAGTCAATGATTCTGAATGACAATTCAATTAATGTATAAAAAATCGCATATGCCACAGTGCAATTGTCAGTTTGACAGCGGCAAAAGTTAGCTGCAACTTTTACAGCGATAAATTAACTCCTATATAAAATGTGTCATTTAAAGATGACTGTTTTGTCATTTTGACAGCGATAAAAAAGGTGCATAGTTTTTTATCACCGATAAAAACGCCTGTTTCTCTTAAGCGTCTACCTCTAGTATGCTTACGTCACTTTAATGTCTGCCCTGTCAGTTATTTAAGTATTGTTGATAATTGATACTGAAACATTACAACATGAGTCGTTTTGGGGAAGTTTCGACTCAACAAATAACAAAAAATATAGAAAAAGCAATCCCGCAATCCATAAAAAATACTAAAGCGAAAGACAATTTATGGAGTTTTGTCAAGTACGAAATTACGAACTGTCGAAAATAACTCCGTTACAAAAAGTAGCAGATATATTAAAGGATTGGGCCTATAATATGAAAAAGAGGAATGGAGAAGATTAAAAAGAATATGCAGTTAAATCAATTTGGAATTCAACTGCGAAGATGATTCAAGAAAAATATTTCGATGAATACAATATTAAATTTGATCCTTTTGCCGACATAACTTTTAAAGAAGCTCGTGATGCAAGAAATAGTAAACGGAAAGAATTACAAGTTATTCCAGAGAAAAGAAAAGAAAGTTCTGTAGCATTGAACAAGAAAGATATAGTAAAAATGGCAAAATTGTGGAATATAGACAACCCAGAGGGATTACAAAAAAGATTCTTCCATATAGCTTCTTATGAATTAGCTTGGTGGGGGGGAGAAGCTGCAAACTGTAAAATTTACCATTTTAAAGAAGAAAAAAATCAAGATGGAACTTCAACAAGAAGATTTGAATACAATACAATATTTTCGAAGACGACACAGGGTGGGTCGAAAAAATTGGCAGACAGCAAATGGATAACAAAAAATGAAATGGATGAAGGTATTTGTCCCGTTGAATTGTTAAAATTACTGTTACAAAAAAGAAATGAAAACAATATCTGAACGACTTTTTTTAACTCCAAATCCCTTTTGGAAAAACAAAAATTCTAAAGGTTGGTACAAAAATGTTCAACTGGGTATTAATACGATTTCTACTTGGACCAAATATTCTGCAACTAAAATTGGACTCGACATTACAAATAATAAAATTACCAATCATTCGAACCGTGCTAGTACAGTTTCCCAGTTAGCCAAAGCAGGAGTAAGTGACCAACAACTTATAAAGATAACGGGACACTCAAAATGAACATTCTACATGTGTGAATACCAGAGAAGAAAATTTTGAAATCAGTACACCAAACCAAACAATTTATAACAATTGTGTATTTAATAACTGTTCATTTAAATAATTTAATTGTATCAATAAAGATAATTATTGTTGTTGTTCATTCATATATTCGGTCGTTAATTTATCTTGCCAAAAAACACTCGAGCTTTTCTTTTAAGGATAAATTTCTTTTTAACTCAAAATTTTTCCATCAGTAATTTTGCTCGAAAAACTGACATTTGACAAAATTTTGTCATGTCAGTTTTTCTCGTAAAATTACTGATTGGCAAAATTATTTCGTTACAAAAAGAAATTTATCCGATAAAAAAAAGCTCTTGTGTTTTCACTGTTGACAAATGCACTAGTGGTTTTTTCACTTATTCATTTGTTTATCCATTATCGCGGTGTTGGTTGCCAAAATAAATAAAGTTTGCATTGATATGTTTCCAAATTTCTTATTCATTAAATTGTCCTGCCGAATTACACTCGATGTTTGTATTGATATCGGGTAAATTTGTGTTGTTCAAATTCTAAACTGTTTCCTTTAGCAATTTGACTCGAAAAACCTCAACCAAAAACGTTCCACCTACGGTGTCGCGTTTTTTAATAGTTGACAGTTTTTCTTGTCTAATTGATAGGCAACAGTTTCTCAATAAACAACCCAAATTTTCCCGATAAAATACAAACCTCTCGTGCAATTATGAGTGAAAATATTTTTACACCAAGTTCAACCTACTAGATCTCATGCACTCATTTGTATTAATATGATACCTATTAAGACTTATACGCAGGTGTAACCAAGCGCAGAACTTTCAGAGTGCAATTGAAATTCCTTGCTAGAAAAATTGAATTACGAGGTACATATTTCCCTATTTACTGTGAGGAGTTTTATCATTCTTATAAAGATACTGCAATGTATCGATTTTTGCCCTTTTCAGGTCAACGAGTTCTAATTTTCATCGGATTAAAATAATCCTTATCTACCCCAATTAGGAACGTAGGGGAATATTTATATATTATAAAATAAAGCACAAACAAATAATTGGAGAATCCTATCTGTAGCACCTTCCTTTCTTTCTTCTCGTATTGCAATATAATAAGTAATATGTGAATCTTTCGAGAATAGTAGAATAACAAATATTTTTTAACTTAAACAGACAAAGCAAACTAAACGAGAAAGAAATTTATGGATGATTCCATCTACCACAGTTGTTCACAAAGGCATTGTTGTAGTTTTCTTTTGTTAGTGAAATTATTACTAATAAAAACTTACCGGTCAAAGTATACAAAACAATCCAAGACTGGCTGATAGAAATGTCTCTAATATACACTCAACACAAATAACACATTTCACAAATGACACACTACATTTCCAATTTAAAACAGAATTAATTTCATATCAAAATCATCCAAAGCGTCACTTCAACTTCGAAAAAGACCTATTTTATTACCGATCAAAGCGCACTAGATTCAAATTCGTAATGATCTGGATAGCAAATCTGAACAGGCGACAGTGGCGACATTGCATAGATATCGCGATTCGGAGAGCGGAAAAAGGAGAGGGAAATTTTGAATCTGAAAGGCGTCCGGTTGAGAGGGTTGTATTTTAGGGCAGGGGTTTGAAAGGGTGCTATTGTGAATGAGTCCCTGTCTTTTATGTAATGGTACCATTGATTTCGTAATTGAATATTCAAAGGGGTTCTTTAATAACGATTTGTTGTTGCTGTTCTGCTCAAACATTTTAAATACGGCAAATCTTTTGTACCTATTACGCATGCATCAGAATTGTCTGAATAAAATATTGTCTAATTCACCGACTTTGTCTCTATTGTTCAGTATTTGGGAAAAAGCCCAGTTCGGGCATTGAAATCCAATCCAAGAGGTGTGAAATAATTCAATAATAAGGAACACGCAGGTGCCTCTTTTCTAAGTGCGAATTTACACGATCCAATAAATTGGTCAATTTTGTGACCTTGAATTTTATTGATAGGTGTAAACAGAAAATTGTCGTCAATTTGAACTTGACCAATAAATTGATGAGTTTAGAATCGGTTCTAATTTTTCATCAATTTTTAGTGACAATTTGCAGTAACTTTCGGTCATGAATTTGATGCCTGCTAAAACAGAGATTTTCAGGTTATGTTATTAATTACGCGATTTCACATACCCTACCCTAACTGCGAGAAGAATGATTGTGCGAAAAAAAAACATTATTTACGTTGCATTATACTCGCAGCAATGTGCATCGCTGAATATAAAAGAAAGAGATGTAGATGATGGTGGATTAGTCATTGGATTGAGAAAAGAAAGAAAGGAAACTTGACATAAATCCACGAAAAGTGTCTGAGTGCAGTTCCTGATCAATTCAAACGATATTTAAGAATGGATCAGAGCTATTGAATAATATTCGGAACTTTTTTATAGTTGAAACATTTCTTGTCAATATGTTGGTATTCCTGAGTAGAAACTGTTGCCAAAATTGATCAATAAATTGTTAGGTGTAAATATAACCAATATTGGTCAATTTTATTGTTCAATTTATTGATCAATTTTATTGGATTGTGTGAATTTGCACTAAAATATTTTGATTTTCTCATAAAGATTAGCAACTAGAAAGCTCAGCAACAAACTAAGAGATTTAAAAAATGTTTAATGTTTTTCATAATTCGAAATTGAAAACGACATTTTTCTCGTCACATTCGAAAACGTACTCCTAGCGCCTCTGATGGACGTATGCATCGTTACTTCACATAGTTCAAACTTTTACTGCTAGTTGTTTCGAACTGTCAACTATAATTTCCTCTGTCTTCGTTTATATGTTGTACTATTATTTTTATCATAGTATTTCCAAATGCAAAGTGAGGTTGAATTAATGTTTGGGTTGTAAGAAATAGTATTGTCTATCAATATTCTTGAAACAACCACAATTGGCGCTAGTGTTTGGGGGAAGTTATTCAAGTGAAGGTCAAATCGAGTTTGAATTGAATATTTAAACAACAATTTAGGATTTGATAAATTATTTTCACAGATTGTAATTTTTGAGGACCGAACTGATGCTAAGAAAAATTAAAATTAAATCATGCTTGTTCCCTATTGAGCCCGTTTGGTGTCGGTGTATATGACCCCTATTAGATAGGCAACCAATACAACAAGAAATTAAGTTTCAGCACACAGATTATGTGGGTTATCGACATTAGAAATATTTTGAAAAATGTTATTCATTTTTTATTCATCAGAAAACCATGATGAATTCAATTTCTATCTTTCCTATCAATATGAAAGTTACTATTTTGACTATAGTAAGTACCGGAAACAACAACAATTGATCGCTAATCAGAAATTCTTCGGGTATCTTCGGATAATGTTATGATCACTAAATTGCTCTCAATAAAAATAAATCATCTCTATTTCTACTAAAATGTCCAACTAATCATACTGACATTCTCAAAGGTTTACTTACCTCCTTACTCCAAAAAAATATATCTTTGCATTACTAATAACCGAAGATAACCGATCAGATTCCCTTACAGCGCATGTCCATGTCCAAGTAAGTGCTGTCAATTGTAAATTCGCATTTCCTTCTTTCACTTGTCCACAATGCAAGCGCCATCAGCAAAGGTATTTTTTCCTATTAATTAATTAATTTCGCCAGTTTATTCAACATGAATGTGATAAGTATTACAACGACTTATTTTTGTTTCAGCCGAAAAAGGAGCCCATCCACTCTGTCCAAGTTTTTGGCAGAAAAGTGAGTACCAATTTCACCTAACCTCAATAAGTTTTTTTTGTAACACGTGTTACTAGTGTTTATACCCCCTTGGAATATACGATCACCTACAAAATTGGACAGATTGTATAATTATTAATGTTTTACAGAAAACGGCCACAGCTGTTGCCTATTGCAAAAGAGGCCGAGGCGTTCTGAGGGTCAATGGACGTCCCCTGAGCCAAGTAGAACCTAAGATGCTTCAAGATAAGCTCCAGGAACCAATCTTGCTTCTTGGAAAGGTGAGTACGATCAAATTCGTCAGTTCTTGTTCCTGTATTAGAATGCATAGTACAATATTTCAGCTATTCTCATTCATATACAGGGAGTTTCGAAACTTTTTTTATTATCCATTTGTGAGAAAATGTTATTCTTGATTAAATCTGGTACATTGCGGAAAATGATAAATGTATAGGCGTCATGCTCTCTGAAAATAGCTGAAAGACATTTTTACGTGTTTATGCCTCCTGAACATCAATCCGCGGCGGTCTCATACCATTTCCGAGTTGTTATAATCATTTTCTCCTTCTTCAAGGGGCGTCCAATTTTGCATTCCTAATATAGGAGACACGTGATTACTGTCAAGGATTGTGTGCAATAGGTTGTGTGTTGTGTCGTTTTCTTTCATAAAATATCAGTTTAAATCTCCACCCAGCCAAAATTGACCTTCCCAATTTCTTCACAACGCCGCACGGCGTCGTTTTTGCCATAAAAAACGAATTTAGTTGGATTTGCTGTGTCACGCGATGTACCAGTGTGATGTAAAACATTTTTTAGTTACTTTTTTTCCAAAGATTAGAATATTTCATTTTATTTTAGGGCAATGTTTTTCCAAAAATACTTAGGATATTTCATTTTTTGAGTTATGAATGTTAAGACAAATAAACAAATCTGTCTGTGTCACAATGAGAAGGATTTCGGATTTCCCAGTGTCCTTCAACGTGTTAAGCACCGTTTTCCTGCACAAAAATCACTCACAATGCCTCCTTTTTACCAGCATAAACTACAAACAATTAGTGAAAGAAAAGTGCCATGTGAAGTGGAATGAATAGAAAAATCGAATTAAACGGTTTTCTTCACATAAAGGATTCAATATAAAATTGAACCAGAAAATGGTAGATCTCAGGTGAAAAAACAACTACTTTCCTGGCAATGTTCTGCGTGGTATTTGCCAGGAAAGTAGTTTTTTCACCTGAGATCTACCATTTTCTGGTTCAATTTTATATTGAATCCTTTATGTGAAGAAAACCGTTTAATTCGATTTTTCTACAAACAATTAATCACCCATTTTCGGCACAACTTAAAAAAAAAACTATAGCTGGTTCTATCAAAAAAATCCTTCAACACATACATGGTAATACTAGCTGCCCCGCGTACAATTTATTCTTTCCTATGTTTTTCTTGGTGTTGTTTCATCTAGGTTATGTCTGTGACTCTGCCCACTTCCTGTTATTCTGTTTTCCTGCTATCATGTTATCTCCTGTTTTCCCGTTATCCCATTTTCCACTTATCCTGTTATTTATTCTGTCTTCTGTTATCAAGTTTTCCCGTGTTCCTGTTATTCCATTTTTCCGTTATCCCATTATCCCGTTATTGATAGCGCGAAAATACTTCAAATATCTGTGTATACTAATTTGCATGGCGATCAGTTGAATGGTAGTTCATTTTTACCCAAGTACGGCGAAGCAAAATGGAGGGTTATGATTTTGACCGGTATGTATCTGTTCCCTCATAACTTCTAAACTACCTATCATAATTTGACAAATGAGGTTTCGTTGGAAGCATGCATCATGATCGTCCGCTGGTTATAGGCTATTTGACATAAAGTCATGAACTAAAAAATTTTTTTTTTAATTATGGTGTAGTGGGTACCAAATGAAAGGGCTTAATTATTAAGTAGCACAATTCAAAAATATATATATAATATATTTTATTTTGAATTGTGGGTTTTCTTGAATCCTGGTATATCCTCTCGCTGTCGAATACACTGCAAATGCCACGTCGCTCTCAACTATTATATATATATATATATATATATATATATATATATATATATATATATATTGTTAGCTGTTGCTCGCAGTTTTGCTTGCAAGCACCCGATATTTGGGAATAAATTCTATAATCACGCCTCAGATGTGAGCCAAACATATTTTCTCTCCAAATCTACCCAAAGTACATATATAAAAAATACCTTTTTCATTATGGGCTATGGTACACATGTTAAAATTATATAAAAAAACCAAAACGTGTGTAATAATACTGACATAAGCTGAGGGTACATTCATGCGGTATATTACCTAGGTACATGAAAAACAATAGAACCTAAACAAAGAAAAATGTTAAGCAGCTCTGCAAATACTTAATCATGTAATTATAACCCCAAAGTAATTCAAATAAAAAGTAAGTTCAATCCCGACTACTGAAAAATCACACTCTAAAAAGTATGAAATAAAAATAAAAAAATAGAAAATAAGAAAAAAATTATTTTATTTTTAAAAAAGCGTGGAGTGCATGGCCAACAATTACCTGTGATCAGCGACATTTCTTACTTTACTGTCCTAGGTGTGTAATGTACTATACAGTGCTAGTCAAAAGTCCCCTCCCCCCCTCGTATCTTTTGAACGGGTATACTTATAATAATGAAATTTGGAGGGTGGAAATAAACGGATGTAGGCTTCTCAACTGGTCATAACAGGTGACGCAATAGTCATAAATGACGTCACAAGGCCACTGTGACCAATAATTTTAAATGGGACCCTATGGCAAGTGACAGCTCGTTTGAAAGGTATTGACAATACCTATTCAGTCATACCAATTTTGTTTGGGTTTCGGCTGATTTTGATTGATAATTGAAGAAATACGAAAATTATAGTTTCAGCATTTAATTAATAAAGATTTTAAAGAAGCTCTGGTTAATTGTTAAAAGGTTGACGTTTTGAATTCTCTACTTGTCAAAAGTGTTTATACCTTGAAAATTTACCTAAGCTATTGTTTAACGAGGCGTTTAAGTGTTTACATAGGCAAAATGGTATGCGTACTGTAGTCAACAAAGTAGCAGCTATCTTAATAATTGGTGAATGTAGAAACAATTTCCATGCAGCGAACGACTGTTTAATGAGAGGTACCCGATGCCCTATATCGAGGGTTTATTTGAGGGAGCTTCTTCGGAAGTTTGAAGCATCAGGTAGTGTTCAAGATGCCAAAGCGATCTGGTCGACCAACAATTAGTGATGACCAAAAAATTGACATAATTGGAGAAATGGTAGTAAACCCAACTTCTTCCACAGCCCAAGTTCGTCTATCTGTGAAGTCAGTCAAAGGACAGTACATAGGGTGTTGGCTAAAACAAATTTCATCCATACAAATTAAAAATGGTGCACCAACTTTCAGATGATGACCCGACCGAAGACTAGAATTATGTGAAACTATGTCCAATAAAATGAACCAACAACCAGGCTACATACAGACAATTTGTTTTAGTGACGAAAGTACTTTCTTTCTCAATAGAAATGTTAACACTCAAAATGTGAGGTATTGGAGTGACACAAATCCTCACATCTTTCGTGAAAAACATACTCAATTTCCAGAAAAGTAAATGTTTGGGCAGGTATTTTGGGAAACCACATAGTTGGGCCTCTTTTTCTCAATGCTAACTTAACCCGGGTGAATTGTATCTGGAGATGTTACAAAATGATATTGAGTCGTTAATTCTTGAAATTCTAGAAGATAATCCAGATGAATTGACAACTTGGAAATAACGTTTCAACAAGATGGTGCTCCTGCACACTATTACGATGCAGTAAGACGTTACCTAGATGAAGAATATCGTGGTAGATGGATTGGACGACAAGGTTCGATCGAATGGCCAGCTCGGTCACGGACCTTACACCATTAGATTTTTTTCTATGGGGTACTTGAAATCTAAGGTTTACGCTTTCAGCACCTGACAGTATTGCCATTCTGAAACAACGAATTGTTGAAGAATGTAGGGCAATTTCCGCTGACACACTGGGACGAGTACGACAATAGGATGCATTACTGCCAGGAAGTAGATGGAGCACATTTTGAACACTTATTATAAGAACTGGTTCTTAAATCTTTATTAATTAAATGCGAAACTATAATTTTCGTATTTATTCAATTTATCAATCAAAATCAGCCGAAACCCAAACAAAATTGGTATGACTGAATAGGTATTTTCAATACCTTTCAAACGAGCTGTCACTTGCCATAGGGTCCCATTTAAAATTATTGGTCACAGTGGCCTTGTGACGTCATTTATGACTATTGCGTCACCTGTTATGACCAGTTGAGAAGCCTACATCCGTTTATTTCCACCCTCCAAATTTCATTATTATAAGTATACCCGTTCAAAAGATACGAGGGGGGGGAGGGGACTTTTGACTAGCACTGTATAATTATTGATACCATGCACCCCACGCTTTTTTTTAAATAAATTTTTTTTTTTTTCTTATTTTCTATTTTTTTGTCTGGTTTTCTATAAAAGCGTGTTTTTTAGTTTTTTTAAACTAAACTATCATTCTCCAATATTGAATAGAATCGGACCATAATCACAAAACTCGCGGCCATTTTGGACCCGCCATCTTGAAACCTTCAATTTTGACAAAATAATCGAAATCTCCGACCGCAAAAACCCCCACATAGCAATTTTGAATAGAATCAGACCATAATCACAAAACTTGGCCGCCATTTTAAAGCCGCCATCTTGAATTTTTAAATTTTTACAAAAGAATCATAATATTCGACCACAAAAACCCTCAGATAGCAATTCTGAAGCGAATCGGACCATAATCACAAAACTCGTACGCCATATTGGAGCCGCCATTTTGTTTTTTTCACACAAAAATTTCTTAATGCCTTGTCACCGGAATTATGTACACCTGCCAAATTTCAAATCATTCGGACGTCTGGAAGTGGGTCAAAATCGCGGCTAAAGGAGTCGGTTACAAACAAAACGAACAAACATACAAGTGAAGCTAATATAAAGCGAAGAAAATATTCTGATCTGAAATGATTATGTAATAACTATTCAATATTTATCATCTATTAAATAAACAACTTACATGTAATAGATTTTAATGTATTTAATACATATAGTGATGTTCAGAGGATAGCCGTGGTCATATGCCACCTACCCTAACAAAACAATACATTCTAACAGTAGTAAGCGATCATAAGCTTTGGGGCAAAGTGGCATATGACCACGGCTATCCTCTGATCATCACTATGAATATCTATTAAATACATTAAAATATATTAAGTTTAAGTTGTTTATTTAATAGATGATAAATATTGAATAGTTTGTACATAACAATTTCATATCAGAATATTTTCTTATTTCATACTTTTTAAAGCTTGATTTTTCAGTAGTCGGGTTTTATTTATTTTATTTATTTATTCACGAGTAAAAGCTCATCATTTTAAAGATTTACAAAGAACTCCAATATAAGTATAAAAATATAGCGAAGAACATCTAAGGTATAAGTAAAAATTACACATTAAAATCAAGACGATATGAATCACAGTTATAAAATAAAAATATAAAATAAGCTAATCAAATATCAGTTTTTAAAGAGTTACTAAACTTTGGGGGGTCCACAAAGAATGTATGTATAGAAGTTGATGCATTGTGCGCCCCCAGAGGCGAATTAAACTAAAATGTGTAAAAACCTCCATAGAAAAACACTTACAAAACAAGATTCAACCAAATATGTCGTTCCTATTGTCCGATTTTTCCGACTTCCCTTTGTAATTGTTCCGAATTTTTTTTCCTGAAAACTTTTCCAAGACCATAACGAACAAAACAAAAAAAAAATGCGCATATCCATCGTTTGAATCGTGAGTTATGGTTTCGAGTTCTTACAAAAAGGCACTTTCCCAAATTTTCCAATTTTCTGGACAAATTGATTTGTTGAAAATATGAACAGGATGTTCATAAAATCAGATGTGGAATTGAAACAATCCACGATAAATGAAGTTATTTTTTGTGAATGTCTAACAGAAAACAACTACTTCCCCGGCTAATTGAGAATGTTTCTCTTTTCTGGACAACTTTTCCAATTTTTCTGTAATACGCAATGCACCAATTTTTTTCAAGAATATTACATTTTCTGAAATGGAGAATAAAAAGTTTTCCATATGCTGCAAACTTTTAGCCAGGGAAACTTAGGCGTTTTTTTATGATGATACATTATCCCGAAGATGAGCTAGTGCTTTGAATTCTACATTATTACTGATATTTCATACCCACTTGCCTCTAATATTCTTGTGTTTGAAAGATTTTCAATATGTAATTTTTTTAGGACAAATTTTTAGCAGTCGATATCAGGGTCCGTGTAAATGGTGGTGGACATGTTTCACAAATCTATGCCATTAGGCAGGCTATATCTAAAGCTTTGGTAGCCTATTACCAAAAATGTAAGTGGGAGTATACCCCTCAAGTAATACAATGTTTAGTAATTTTTCCTTTTTAGATGTCGACGAAGCATCAAAAAAAGAATTGAAAGATATTCTGATCCAATACGATCGTACCTTGTTGGTTGCTGATCCACGTCGCTGCGAACCCAAGAAATTCGGTGGTCCAGGCGCTCGTGCCCGCTACCAGAAATCTTACCGTTAATCTGTGTTTCTTGTATCTATGAATATATTTATAATAAACACAATATATTTGTAGATGTTATTTTCATTATTTCTCTTTAAAATTCAACATTTTGAAAGGTGGGTTTAAAAAAAAACAGTTATATAAACGAAAATGATTGAAAAATGGCAGACTATAGGTTTTACAAAATATAATTTTTTTTTTTGTTTCATGTAGGATTTTGAATTCTATTTTGTCCTCATCTTGAACTCAAAAATAAATTGTTTCATAAACATTGATATTTTTTTATCAAAATAGATGTAAAAAAAAATCCCAAAACGCTTTGCACACATTGAATCGCTGTAAATAAAACATTCCTAGAGATCACTTTCCGAAGCCTTTTGTTATTTATATTTGGTCATTTGAAGGTGACACATTCTATTTGAAATAATTTTTTTTTTTCAATTTTTATACCACCAGAATGCGCATCCCTCTATTCACTGTGTGCAAGACAGGTAATGCCCTCTAGTGACTCGATAGCTGAAGTTTTCCTGTTTTATTTCCAATACTCACTATGTAACAATTTCAATTTTTTTATAATTTCTAAAAAATCTACCACGATGTAACAATTTTGTGCTCACTACTAGTTCCAGATGAATCGAAGTTTTATTCTGTCAAAGCAAAAAGTGAGTAAATGATAGAAAATATGTGTATTGATACGATAGTTCACCGCATTTGGAGGTTATCCATGTAAAGTTATGACATTGTCTAAATTATATTTTGAATATCATAAAGTAATTCTACTTTTGTGTACTTTTAGGTACGGCAAGTAATGTGCTTGCTCGTTAGTTTATTAAGGTCGCAGGTTCATAAGGTCTTGAGAACATAAAAAAGTGTGGGAGCCAAGTAGTTTAACAAATGAAAAAAAGTACCCATATAGCCCTGGCTAGCTTTAACCTGATGGGAAACCACTAAATAACATCAGATTCAACGCAAAACTACTGAATATGGGATCCCACTTTTACCCTTGCAAGGAACGTTGAACCATTGTCTAATGTTTTAGACAATGGTTGAACAGTCCCTAAATAATACAAACACGTTCAACACTCTCTTATACGTATAATTGTCAACAAAATATTGGTTATTGCTTATACAGTACAAGTAACGATGTTTTCTCTTAGTACATGAACTGTATTACATTTAAAGCCAATTGCTTTTGTAACCGAAACCAGTTCGTGAAAATTAATTATCCTCTGGGAGGTACTTTGTCCTGATAGAATGCCGTGTATGATGGACAACTCGGAAAGACATCAAAAGTATAGTCCTGTGTTCATAAGGCTGATTGATCAGTTTACAACACCGTCCAGGCGTTCCCGAACTCGCAGTTTAAGTCCCTATTTGCATTTTATCACCGGCTGACGGTGGAACTTTGTTAATACTTTAACTATCCACTTCTAGACGATCAAATGGTAAACATCTTAAATATTTATCGAATGAAAACCTCACGTCCCGGATTTAGAGATTGCAATATTGTGGAATAACAGAACACTTATCTCTCTGCTGCAGTTTTTGTGATGCAGTTAGGAATGTATAAAATTTACACGTACTATTTTTGCAATCGACTACACAGCAATAGCGAGGGCTCATTGTTACTATATGTATGTTGCTATTATACTACCCAACCGTGACCGTTGCCACTACGATAATAATAATAATAATGTTTATTCATCTGAAGTATGGTACAATATTTTCAAGTGATTTTTAAATAAATGGGGAGACCTTAGAAACTGAAAGTTTTCAGCTTGTGATTACCAGGATCATTACCTACTTCTGCCACCATGGGCGCTGTCGTAGTTTCATCTATCCCCTCCAGCCTAATGCACACAGCGAGTTAGTAGTTAGGGAGGTGGCGAGCATTTCGGTATATGATTAGCACAAGTTTGACATCGAGGTGGATTGCAGTTTAGATCACTACGAATTGATTTGGTCCAGTCAATTAAGGTTCTATGTCGCTGCGTTTCTGTGTTAGAGCTCATCCAGTATTGAAACGACCTGTTGGTAGGTAGAGAGGGGGAAAACACCAGTGGATACGATTTGATGTGGCTGCTCATACTACGGCGAATATTCACCAGTGTCTTGACATGCAGCGTTTGGAAGGTTAGGTTTGTTTGATTAATAAATAAGTAGTGCAGTTATTTATTCAACTTTGCTGGGCAGTAATAATTCGAAATGTTTTAATTATTTATTCAGCTAGTTTTTCATCAGTAATTCAATGTTGAAAAATCAAGGTCTAGATTTTAAATTGTTATTGGCAGAACCGAGCAGAAAATTTCAATGTGTAGTTTTTTATGGTTTGCAGCAAAATTATATCACCATATTTTTACATAGGGCAGAGGAACATTCAAGTCATTCATGATAAAAAACTAGTTAGCCCTCTTGTATATTCGTATTTTTTTAATAAAACAATCTATAAATCTCAAAACTTGTCCCCATCTTGGAGTGTCCGTTTGGAATTTTTATGAAAAACTAGCTGGATCCGGCATGCATCGCAATGCCACGCAAATAAAATATCTGTCTGTCTGTTTCGTTCCGGTCACGTTTCCGGTACCGTCCCGGTCTATCTGTCTATATATATATATATATAGATATATATATATATATATATATATTTAGGTTCATAATCTTCGACCGTAGGCACAATATTAAATCTAATCGAAATATACACTACAATAGTTATTTGTCCTACATTTTTAGTTCTTTCATTTTGATTTCATAGCGCGTGTACTAAAATGTATACGTTATAGAAGCCGTGTACTAAAACGTATAAAATAAGTCATCGCTGACAATGATTTAATTATTTTTTGTTGAATTATTTGGTTTCAAAAAGCTTGTCGCGCGAAGTGTTCATAAAAGTAGGTACCAATTAATTTGATTGGGCAGTGATTAGTTAGTAAGTAAGAACTTGTCAAAGTATTTGATTTTTACAAAGTACCCATGAAAGTAAACAACTTGTCGAAGTATTAATTTTATTACAACGCACATACCAATTTTGAATGAAATATGACCATAATCAGAAAACTCGTCCTTCATCTTGGTGCCGCCATCTCGAATTTATAAATTTTGACAGAAAATTCATAATCTCCGACCCTAACAACCCCCACATACCAATTTTGAATCGAATCGGATCATAATCACAAAACTCGTCCGACATCTTGAATTCATGAATTCTGACAAAAAATTTATAATCTTCGACTCCGAAAACCCCCACATACCAATTTTGAATCGAATTGAACCATAATCACAATGTTTGTCCTTCATCTTGAAGCCGTCATCTTGAACTTATGAATTTTGACAAAAATTTCATAATCTTCGACTCCGAAAACCCCCACATACCAATTTTGAATCGAATTGAACCATAATCACAATTTCACCGCATCTTGAATTCATGAATTTGACAAAAAATTTATAATCTTCGACTCCGAAAACCCCCACATACCAATTTTGAATCAAATTGAACCATAATCACAATATTTGTCCTTCATCTTGATGCCGTCATCTTGAACTTATGAATTTTGACAAAAATTTCATAATCTTCGACTCCGAAAACCCCCACATACCAATTTTGAATCGAATTGAACCATAATCACAATGTTTGTCCTTCATCTTGAAGCCGTCATCTTGAACTTATGAATTTTGACAAAAATTTCATAATCTTCGACTCCGAAAACCCCACATACCAATTTTGAATCGAATTGAACCATAATCACAATGTTTGTCCTTCATCTTGAAGCCGTCATCTTGAACTTATGAATTTTGACAAAAAATTTCATAATCTTCGACTCCGAAAACCCCCACATACCAATTTTGAATCAAATTGAACCATAATCACAATGTTTGTCCTTCATCTTGAAGCCGTCATCTTGAACTTATGAATTTTGACAAAATTTCATAATCTTCGACTCGAAAACCCCACATACCAATTTTGAATCGAATTGAACCATAATCACAATGTTTGTCCTTCATCTTGAAGCCGTCATCTTGAACTTATGAATTTTGACAAAATTTCATAATCTTCGACTCGAAAACCCCACATACCAATTTTGAATCGAATTGAACCATAATCACAATGTTTGTCCTTCATCTTGAAGCCGTCATCTTGAACTTATGAATTTTGACAAAAATTTCATAATCTTCGACTCCGAAAACCCCCACATACCAATTTTGAATCGATTGAACCATAATCACAATGTTTGTCCTTCATCTTGAAGCCGTCATCTTGAACTTATGAATTTTGACAAAATTTCATAATCTTCGACTCGAAAACCCCACATACCAATTTTGAATCGAATTGAACCATAATCACAATGTTTGTCCTTCATCTTGAAGCCGTCATCTTGAACTTATGAATTTTGACAAAATTTCATAATCTTCGACTCGAAACCCCACATACCAATTTTGAATCGAATTGAACCATAATCACAATGTTTGTCCTTCATCTTGAAGCCGTCATCTTGAACTTATGAATTTTGACAAAATTTCATAATCTTCGACTCGAAAACCCCACATACCAATTTTGAATCCGATTGAACCATAATCACAATGTTTGTCCTTCATCTTGAAGCCGTCATCTTGAACTTATGAATTTTGACAAAATTTCATAATCTTCGACTCCGAAAACCCCACATACCAATTTTGAATCGAATTGAACCATAATCACAATGTTTGTCCTTCATCTTGAAGCCGTCATCTTGAACTTATGAATTTTGACAAAAATTTCATAATCTTCGACTCCGAAAACCCCCACATACCAATTTTGAATCGAATTGAACCATAATCACAATGTTTGTCCTTCATCTTGAAGCCGTCATCTTGAACTTATGAATTTTGACAAAAATTTCATAATCTTCGACTCCGAAAACCCCCACATACCAATTTTGAATCGAATTGAACCATAATCACAATGTTTGTCCTTCATCTTGAAGCCGTCATCTTGAACTTATGAATTTTGACAAAAATTTCATAATCTTCGACTCCGAAAACCCCCACATACCAATTTTGAATCGAATTGAACCATAATCACAATGTTTGTCCTTCATCTTGAAGCCGTCATCTTGAACTTATGAATTTTGACAAAAATTTCATAATCTTCGACTCCGAAAACCCCCACATACCAATTTTGAATCGAATTGAACCATAATCACAATGTTTGTCCTCCATCTTGAAGCCGCCACCATAATCACAAAACTCGTCCGCCAAAAACTACGTCTCGTGTTTCGCCTATTCCAAACAATTTGGTACGCCTATGGAATTTCTATTAATAGCCACAGTTAGACAATGGCTCGGGTATCTTCGAGAAAAATTGGTTGTTAGGTGGGGGAAGGCCAAAGAGGTCGTTTCAATACTGGACGAACTCTACAGCGCGTTGAAGTTGCAGGGCTCTGCATTATCACGGGAAGTTGTAAAAATGTAAAAAAAAATAACTCTATAAGTCATTTGCACACGGTTCTCATTGCGCCCATTCGTTTCATTATGACTCCCTGGATACGAAAAAACATTTGGCAGACACTTTGCTCACTGATTTTTAGCTGTGCAATTGTTTGAATTTCACGGAATCAAGTGAAAGCGAGTATGGCATTGGATTATTGTGATTCTATATAGTTTTACTATCATTATTTTGTTTAATATTATTCGCTGAACTCACGGTAACGATTCAGCTTCTAGAGCTGAAATCTATGGAACAATATTTTAAAAAAATGCCAACCAGACACGAAATGCGTTTGGAACTTCTATTAAAGATCAAATTTTTTTAAAAAGGAAAAAAAGCTAGAATATTCAAGAAGCGTCGTCATCACTAGCATCCGAGAAACCTTGCCGATCATTCATGTCGGCGTTTTCGTGCATGTCTCCTTCCTCGTCTGAAAAATACACAACGTGTTCAAATTTTTATGGCACGAAATTTACATTATACATCTGAACGAAAAAATGTGTACCTGATTGATGTTCGGGATCTTCAACTTCGGATATGACGTCGCTATAGAACCGGGGCAATTGTTCTCCTTTGAACCATTTAAAATTGAGCGCGTCATCTTTTTGTACCCAGCCACAATCATTCGGGTCCAAATCACCAACAGGATCTTTTTCGTGGGCATTCTTCCAAATTTTTGTTATACAGTGCGCGTCAAAATTATGGAACAAATTCGATATTTCGCAAGCCATGTACTTTTGACAAAAATCCTAAAATAGGTCGATTTTTATTTTAAAATGCCGATTTTTTTATGTATCTTCTAAAGAGGTTATGTCACTGGTTTTGACATGGTGACGTAATCGGTAATTTTTTTTAAATTGGAATATATGTCTTGTGATACCTCATCTGAAAGGCCTTTCAATACTGCATTCAATGATAATAATTAATTAGATATTTTTTTACAGGGTGAACAAAAATTAATATTTTATTTCAATAAGAGAATAACTTTATATCCAACAAAATAGAATAGTTAAATAAGATGTTCGAAATGCCATCCACCAGTCTCTTGACAATAAGCAAATCTACGGACACATTCCTCTTGCATATTGCGAATAACTTCCGGAGTAATTCTGTTAATTTCGATTTTTCAACTCTTGTAGATTTTGCGGCCTATCTACATAGACCTTCGATTTCTTATAACCCCACAAGAAAAAATCCAGGGGCGTAAAACGTGGAGATCTTGGGGGCCACTCTATCGGTCCGCGTCTACCAATCCAAAATTCAAAAACTCGCGAACATCACGTGCATAGTGCGGGGGTGCACCATCTTGTTGCAACCAAATACTTTCATTTGGTGAGTTAGGATTATTGGCGTTTGGAAAAATATCGGCAAAACTAGGTATGAGTTCATTTCTTAAAAATTCCAAGTAACGCTCCCCTGTGAGATTTCCTTCGAAAAAATACGGGCCAATAATCCTGTCGTTTATTATCCCTGCCCAAACATTGACTTTCTGAGGGTATTGAGTATGCCCGTCCATCATCCAGTGAGGATTATCCCTACTCCAATATCTGCAATTCTGACGATTTACTGAACCATTTAGGCAAAACGTAGCCTCATCGGAAAACAGAATTTGTTTTATAAAACGTGGATTGCGGTTACACAAATCCTGCATTATTTCACAGAACTCCACACGGCGATCGGGATCATCATCATTGAGTTGTTGATGTAGCTGTACTTTTTGTATGGATGGTACTTTTCTGCTTTTAGAATACGTAATACAGAACTTTGGGATATGTCAAGGTCTGCTGCAATTTGTCGTGAAGTATTGTGAGGATTATTCTCTACACCCAATAGAACATCAAGTTTCACGTTTTCTTCTATTTTAGGACGTCCAGCATTCGGAATATGTTTGACATGACCAGTTTCTTTAAAATTTTCTCTCAATCTTACTGACTGTTGAACGACTGATAGGTCTATTTGGATACTTCGCATTGAACAAGTCGCATACCTCTTGCTGAGTTCTGGTTCTATCTCCGCATCCAATAAAAATTAAAATTTCTATGCGTTGGGTTTCACTTAAAGTAGCCATAGTTTACTTTTAGAACCTTTTCACTTAGAATTTGTGAATAATATTTGTTGATATTTCAACTGACATTTATTTGACACTAACTTGCCTATTATGGCATTAATTTGTGATTGTCTTTTGTTTCCATTTTAGACTAGGAAATAGCCAACTATTAATATTTGGAAAGGATCCATTGGTGTAGTAGAGCACTGACTCACTAGTCTGCCAGGGCAGTCTAAGGGATTAGAGCCTTGGCTCAAAAAAGTAAACTTTTGCATTTTTTAACACGCTTTTATTATCTTTACTTGTAACTAAATAACTCACAATGTAATAAAATCTTGGAAGTAAATATTCACCCACTTCCAATCTTCCGAATAATCTGAAATTTGTCACACATATCAAGGACCGATGACAATACAATAATTTCATAATCATGATGTAATAATAATAAAAATATATTTTTCCAAACGCCAACAATCCTAACTCACCAAATGAAAGTATTTGGTTGCAACAAGATGGTGCACCCCCGCACTATGCACGTGATGTTCGCGAGTTTTTGAATAACTGTTTTCCTAGGAGGTGGATTGGTAGACGCGGACCGATAGAGTGTCCCCCAAGATCTCCAGATCTTACGCCCCTGGATTTTTTCTCGTGTGGTTATTTGAAATCGAAGGTCTATGAAGATAGGCCGCAAAATCTACAAGAGTTGAAAAATCGAATTAGGATCGAAATTAACAGAATTACTCCGGAAGTTATTCGCAATGTGCAAGAGGAATGTTTCCGTAGATTTGCTTATTGTCAAGAGACTGGTGGATGGCATTTCGAACATCTTATTTAACTGTTCTATTTTGTTGGATATAAAGTTATTCTCTTATTGAAATAAAATATTAATTTTTGTTCACCCTGTAAAAAATATCTAATTAATTATTATCATTGAATGCAGTATTGGAAGGCCTTTCAGATGAGGTATCACGAGACATCTATTCCAATTTAAAAAAATTACCGATTACGTCACCATGTCAAAACCAGTGACATAACCTCTTTAGAATATACATGAAAAAATCGGCATTTTAAAATAAAAATCGACCTATTTTAGGATTTTTGTCAAAAGTACATGGCTTGCGAAATATCGAATTTGTTCCATAATTTTGACGCGCACTGTATACAAAGTCCTCAGGAAGTGTTCCGTTAATTCAGTGCGACATGGGGGCAAATTTGAAGCGTCCAAATTGTGGGGTGAAAGTTTGAAAGATGCAGCGGCATTTGAGACTTCGTAGGTTTTTGAGAAAATTTCGTATCGGCCCTCGTTAACTTTCTTCGTTTTTTTAATATTGTACAAACGACATACGAATTCTTCCAATATGTCGAAAACGCTCTCACAAGCGTCAATATCAACATTCCCAATGGTGATAAGAGCTCTTTGCAATTCCTCGCACTGTAATAATCGTTCAAAAGTTCTTTTTTTACCTTTTCAAAAAAATGCGGGATTATAATCACAGCCGGTGATCGCGTGGAACCAGGTAAGAAACTGCAAATCAAAGGTCCACCTTTGAATAAATTTGCGAAACATCAATATACCGACGTGTGTTGCCAGTACCGAAATCGATCCAAATCTTGAGATTCCATATTTCCGAGCATGATAATAAAGACGTCAGTATCAGCGCAGCGTATAACGACACGTTTTGATTTTGATTTGATTTTGAAAACATTTCTACAGATTATATTAATTATTTTCAATAATATTCAGTAGACGTAGAATTTTGTACCAGTAACTTGGCGCGAGCGTCGAGTTGGAAAAAAATTCAAATGGTCTGCCTTTGGAATATCACAGGCCTGGATGTCTGCCTCATCAATTTTCTTGGTTTTTATAAGAAATCTAAACATCAGTTCAAGAGGCAGGAAAAGGTAAAGAATATGAGATCACCCAGTATCTTCACGAAATTTTCACAGGTGCTTCAAAACATGGTAAAAACAGAATAGCAATCTAAAATTTTGCGCGGAAAAGATAATATTAGGAGATATGGGCCCCCGAAGGTCCATAAAGAGAGGTTATAGGATATCACTTTTGGAAATTATAAACTGATATAAACAATTTATATTTACACTAAAATAGTAATTGCACACACGTTTTACCTTTTAGTAATATTAAAATAACATAATTTTCGATAAAGACATGAGAAAACTCCGATTACTTTTCATATAATCATACAGAAGAAATGTCAAAAATAAAATGTTATGACTATCCGAATTTTGAAGTTTATTGATATGCGACGTTGCCTATGTCTCCAAAAGGGGAAAAAATACTGAAATTCAATGCGTCATATATATTATTGAGCATATAAATGATAAGTATTACAGCATGAAATATCTGTGTTTAAAATGCAAAGTATATTTCACCACGCTTCTTGATAGTGATTATAATTTTGAAAATTAAGCGTGAAGTTGATGTGCCGCATATAGAAAGAACCAAACATAAAATAATGTGACTTCAGATTATTTTGTTTTGAGTAATTTTAAACTGGACCAAGAAATGCATTTGGCGTGTCTCGGCCAGGTATATAAGAAAACATCCAATTAATTTCTTACGTAAAAAGAAGGAACATAACCTAACCTAACTTGGCTAACCTTGTTACCCAAGTTGAATGCAAGCTAATCAACCTTACAAGGCGACGACGATTCGCTCCGCTCGCAAATATTTCGAAATCAATTTCTAACGTAAAAAGAAGGAACACAACCTAACCTAACTTGGCTAACCTTGCTATCCAAGTTGAATGCAAGCTAATCAACCTTATAAAGCGACGCTCCGCTCGCGAAAATTTCGATCCAATTAATTGCGAAAATCCGGATTGGCCAAATTTACTTGAATAGTTGGCAACGTGTCCATAAAACGCCAAGATCAATGCAATGCAATGCACCAATATTTGATTTTTGTCAGTTCATGTGAAAAATTTAATGAAACATAATCGGAGTTTTTTCATGTCTTTATTGATCATTAAGTGATTTTAATATTACTTAAACGTTAAATGAGTGTACAGTTAATAGTTTAGTGCAAAAAGCTATTCTTCATATCAGTTTGCAGTTTCCAAAAGTGATATTCCATAACCTCTATTTATGGACCTTCTGGGGCCCATATCTCCTAAAATTATCTTTTCCGCGCTAAATTTTCGATTGCTATACTGTTTTTATCGTCTTCTCAAGCTCCTGTGAAAATTTCGTGAAGATACTGGGTGATCTCATATTCTTAACATTTACCGACATGTGTGCATAATATAGCACACCCATTTTTTTTACATTTTTGAAGCGCTCTCAATAGAAAACGCAGAGGCAACATGCTGGCAGACTATTTTTCCATGGTCCTTCTCATTGTTTTTGATCGAACAATTCAGGTCTGCCAGGTTTGCACTTCATATACAGTTTTTAAATCATAAAAATAACTTAAAGAATCAAATACTACAACAGTCAGAGCCCTGGATGTCTGCCTCTTCAATTTTCTGAGTTTACAGGATGATTGTGACCATCAGCCCCAGAGGCAGACATGTGCGTATAATATAGCACACCTTTTTTTTAAACATTTTTGAAACGCTGTCAATTGACAACGCAGCGCCACCATGGTGGCAGACGTGGTCCTTGATGTTTCTAAAAGTATAATTAATTCTTGCTATTAATAACGCCTGCCACGTGTGCCGATTATATCGAAATTTTGCTCGCCACCTCCCTAACTATAGGATGTTCATCAAATGGAGCTTCTCCTTGAAAAAACGAACTTGACACATTTTGAGTGAAACTTTTCCATTAATTTATTCTGTTAGGATGATAGTGTTGATGTTGAAAACTAAAAATAAAGTTTTTTATATATCTTAGGGTACTGAAATTGAGATTTCATCTCATGAAACGGATTCGATGTGAAATATACTAACCACCAATTTTGAGGATAATTGCAATATAAGATATTTTCTTTTATATAATTTCAATTGTATCTCTAGGAAGGAAGATTTAGTTGAAATTATATTTAGAAAAATATTCATGTTCACAGTGATTCTTCAGTTTTATCACAGACCGAATTCTTCTATTTGAGAGAGAGAGAGAAGAGAATATACTTTATTATCATAAGAAACCAAATTCTTGTTGACAAAGTTTGCTTACATCTAAAAGTTTTAAGATATGTTTAGTACATACTGGTCAATGATTAATATAAAGTAATAAGATAATATGTCAGTTTCCTACTAGTTAATATGTAAAAATGTAAATATGTAATATGTAAAAAACATGTATAAATAAAATAGACATCATATACAATATAAAATAGACAGCAAATACAATATAAAATAGACAGCGAATACAATATAATTACACAAACAAACAGACATTGTATAGACTAGCCGATAACAAATAAATAGGATATTGTAAAGTGTTAGAATGTGTCCGAATAAAATTCCTGTAAATTATAGTAAGGTTTATTTAACAGCAAGTTTTTTACGGATTTTTTAAAAATGTTCAAATTGGCTGTGTTTTTGATATAGGTAGGTAGATGATTGTACATCTTGCAGCCATTGTAAATAATAGAATTTTTTATCAGTGATGATTTAGGAAGTGGCAGACTTACGTTTATAGCTTGTCGAGTGACATAATGTGAAGGAAGTTTGTTAAACGTGTTCAGATGTTTCCTAATCAAATAAACGGTTTCCAATATAAAGATTGCTATTACCGTAAGTATTTTTAATTTAATGAATAAAGGCTTACATGAGTCACGAAATTTAGCTTTGCACATAAACCTAAGCCCTCTTTTTTGAAGAACAAGAATACTGTTCATGCAGTTATCATTACATGCACCCCAGAATGGGATGCCGTACCTGAGATGAGACTCAATTAGGGAATAATAAACGACTCTAGCTGCACACGATCCCAACTCATTAGAGACAATCTTGACTGCGAAACACCCAGACGATATTTTTTTCCTCAAGGCCAGAATGTGATCCTCGAATCTCAACTTCGTATCAATAACCAATCCTAGGAATTTTGTGTTGAATTTATTTTCAATAACATTTGACCCAAGGAGTAAGTCATCAAGTAAGCATCGGAAGGTTATTAAGTTGGTTTTTGAAATATTGAGTACAAGACGATTAGAGTCACACCAAACTTTAATACTGTTGACATCATTATATATCACCTCTTTGAGTTCACTACTATTCTTGGCGCGCCAAATTATTGTGGTGTCATCAGCGAATAGTGTAAACTTTCCAGATATGTTTATATTTGACAAATCATTAATATACAACAAAAACAGAACTGGGCCCAATACTGATCCCTGGGGCACTCCACAATTTATAGAAGATTTTGATGATCTTGAGGAGGTTACTACTATCTGGCTGCGATTTGATAAGTACGATTTTACCCAATTCATTGAAGAGTCAATAGTTTCCAACTCCCCATAAAATGAAAACTAACAAAGTTCCTAATGGAAAAATGTATAAAGAAAACAGGTCGTTTTTTACACGCTTTAAATTAGCTTCACTTGATGTTTGTTTGTTTGTTTGTAACCGACTCCTTTGGGCGCGATTTTGACCCACTTCCAGACGTCCGAATGATTTGAAATTTGGCAGGTGTACATAATTCCGGTGACAATGCATTAAGACATTTTTGTGTGAAAAAAAAACAAAATGGCGGCTTCAATATAGTGTACGAGTTTTGTGATTATAGTCCGATTCGCTTCAAAATTGGTATCTGAGGGTTTTCGTGGTCGGAGATTATGATTCTTTTGTCAATATTGAAAAATTCAAGATGACGGCCGAGTTTTGTGATCATGGTCTGATTCTATTCAAAATTGGTATTGAGGGTTTTGGGTCGATATTATGATTTTTTGTAAAATTAAAAATTCAAAATGGCGGCAACGAGTTTTGTGATTATAGTCCGATTCGCTTCAAAATTGGTATGTGGGGTTTTGGGGTCGGAGATTATGATTTTTTTTGTCAATATTGAAAAATTCAAGATGACGGCCGAGTTTTGTAATTATGGTCTGATTCTATTCAAAATTGGTATGTGGGGGTTTTTGGGGTCGGAGATTATGATTACCTAATTTGATAAGATTATTCCATTTTTTAATTTGCTAAAAAAGTATAGTTTAAAAAAACTAAAAAAATACGCTTTTATAAATAAACCACACTAAAAAGTAGGAAATAAATAATAGTTTTAAAAAACTAAAAAACACGCTTTTACAGAAAACCAGACAAAAAAATAGAAAATAAGAAAAAAATGTATTTTATTTAAAAAAAAGGTGGGGTGCATGGTATGTAACGAATTTTTCGTTACTTCCTTATACATAATCAATTTCTCATAACTATTCCGGTTATCTTACGGTGGAACGGGTCATTAGTCACGGCCGATCGTGAACTATGGGACAGCGCCATCATCATGAGTTCGTATTCTGTCAAGTTGGACGAGTTTTGTTATCGTGACAGTTGTATTCATGTCGTCAAGCTGTGTTTTTCCAAGTGTTTTCAATAGATAAAAACCAAGAACAGTTTGTGAAAAAACCCAGGTAGAATTGGTGATTTGTTCGAACCGAAGGAATAATCGATCTCTTTCTTGATTTGAACGTCGAGATAGGCAGATGGACTGAGTAAATTGATTTTGGTACGTACGATCTATAAGTTGAATAAGTTTCACTGCTGGAGTTTAACTGAGTAATATTATTCTCTTTATCTTTCAATTAATGTTGTAGCTGATTAGCATTTTCTTCTTTTTCCTTAGGCTTGTAATATTAGAATTCTTGGATATACCGCATGGTAATTTTTGAAGGTTAAATATAGATATTTCGGCCATTTTGACAAATCATTCATATTACATATTGTGGCTAACGTAACATCTGTTCCGAATATTGGGAACTGATTTTTTTTCATTGGAAATCAGTTCTACGCTTTTGCCTTTTAGGTACTCGTAATTGGTAATCTCGAAGGGACTAGAGCTTACCTACCTCACACGACCACCGGTTTGTTCCAAGGATTCCAATGAAGCAAAGGGCGTATTTGATTGTTCTGGGACACAGTTTGGAGTGACCTAATAGGACGGCTCTCTGGTAAGCATTTTTCTTTATTTCATAACTATATGTTTATGGGAGTAATTTTCTTTTCTCTTGATAAAGAATTGCTTATGGAGAGAGTTGTACCTCTGGCCTAACAGTCTCAGAACACTCGATTCGATTCAATATATCCTCAAGCGTAAAGTTGATTTCCGTTTAATAAATTTATTTTATCTATTACTCCATTCAATTCCAGTGTAGCTTATTTGATTTTTGATCGTTGCAGAGTCAATTCACTTCAGTTACTACCTTGTCGCCAAGAGCAGGGAGATTCATTCTAATTTTGAGAATTACCTGTTTATCGATTTGAAAAGGAATTGCCGCCCTATTTCAAAATTATCTTTATCTAAGAGAGTTGTGCCCACTGAAAGACGTGAGGTCTCCTCTTCAGTTATCTTTAAAAATTCTTCAATTAAAAGAATTATTTAACATTATCTTTATCTAAGAGAGTCGTGCCCACTGAAAGACTGTGGTCTCCCTCTTCGGTTTATCTCTGGAAATTCTTCTATAAAAAGAATTATTTCACTTTATCTTTTTCTAAGAAGAGTCGTGCTCACTGAAAGACGTGTGTCTCTCTCTTCTTATCTTGGCTGAAGAGTATACTTTTACTCTGACTATTATCTTGGTTCAGAAACCCTATATTTTTTGTAGCTTACTAGAGTATTTTGGTTATAACGCTATATTTTCCTTTGGCACTTGCTTTAAAATAGTATATTTTTGCACTGGCAATCTTTAAATATTTTGCTTTAAAATAGTAGATTTTTTCTCTGGCAATTTTATAGTATTTTGCTTTAAAATACTATATTTGTTCTCTGGTAAAATTTGAAGGAAATTTTTATATTTCTTTTGGAATATCTTTCCTCATAATTTTTTACCCTTCTGGTACTGAATACCTTATCAAAACTTACCTGTTTCAAAATTTAACTGAATTTGAACATCACGTTTTGGGTGAGGTTTGTTTTGTTTGGTTTTAAATTTTGTTCATTTTTAATATTTTTTTTTTATTATTAAAATTAACTTATAAATTTAACTCCAGAATAGCAGATTGGATTGCTATTTATTATCTTTGTTCTTTCACTGTAACTTTCCAGTCTTTTATATAGACTGAGATTTTTATTGTATGCTATTTGCATCATGATATTTGCATCTATCTTTTGACTCTCGATTAAAATTTGAAACATAAAACTTGAGGTTCAAAGGATATCCTTCGTTCTCCCCTTTTTGTACATATTTTGATTCCTATCATCTTCTTCGCATGATATATACCACGGAGGGAACCCATCTACGGAGACGGAAGGACTAGTAGCCTGGGAGGTCTTACAGCACATCAATATCAGCACTGGTCCGTGAAGATCAACTAAATTCACGCCGATAAGGGGGTCTGAAATCAACTATCGAACCACCCCAGACCATCTTCATCGTAACCGCTGAAACCAAGTTCCTCCTAGAACCGCTGGGACCAGCTTCAAGAAACTAGCCTTCCTCTATCTCGCTCAAGATCTCCGAAGGTATATTCGTGACCAACAACTGGAGGAATCATAGGTGTAAATGTTCGAATTTTGATCAGAGTCAAAATTACTGGTTTCTTTTTATGTAATTTTTCCATTCTTTTAAGAGAAGTTCAATACTCTTCTAGTATTTGTTAATTTTTTATATCTTGTTCAATAATTTTAATTCCAACTGGAATAAATTTGTTAAGTTGATTTATTGCATATTTATTTGCCTTCCCATACAAGCTAGGTAACATTTATTTAATTTTATTTATCTTTGACTTTTGTCTTTAGCAAGTCTGGCGCCCAACTCTGGAACTAGTCAAGTTAATTAATGTATAATTTTTTTTAGTGGACAAATTTGATTAACTAGGAAAAGTCATTAATTGAACCTTACTCACGGCCTAACCGTATCCATCTGAGCAGCCTATCGGCAAAGTGATTTCACCTTCTTGAATTTGAATCATATAATTTAAAATCTGGGGTTCAAAAGTAAGGGGTGTTGCAGGTATCAATAATTATATAGTACATTACACACCTAGGGCAGTAAAGTAAGAAATGTCTCAGATCACAGGTAATTGTTGGCTGAGGCGATACCATGCACACCCACTATTTAAACTATTATTTTCAAGAATCTTCAGTGATACAGTTTGAACATGTCATTACAGTTTCGAACACCCTATCAAAAAATCCACGTTACGTTTTAGGGTTCACATCATCCAGTATGCCGAGTGATTGTAAGAATCTACAGGGAGATATTTTTTCAGGGGTCAAGCCTTTTATGCCCAATAATCTTTTTTATAGTGCGCCTCTGGTTGTTTCTGACGTATGCAATGAATTCTTTGATCTATTTATAAATTTGTTGGTCTCTTGTGATTTTTACGCATCTGCAACCGTTATCGAGAAAAAAAGTTAAATCATTTTTTGTAATTCGCTAGAGTTAATAAAATGTTTCCATGAAACAAAAGAGAATTAGTGGGCTTTGACGTTTAGGCTTGTTTTAAAGCATGTGACATTATTTGAAAGTTAGTGGATGTCTCATCGTGTATTTGTTTAACATTAGAATGGAAAATGAACCATATTCATTTGAACATCTGGCTGACATCAATTTTGTTTATGGTCTGGCTAATGGTAACGGACTTGAAGCTCACAGGTTGTACGCACTAAGATTTCCTAATCGCCGGCTTCCCAACTATAGAACTTTTATAAAGTCCCATCAGCACCTTCAGGAATACGGCATAATTTCAGACTTTAAGGCACGATGCGGGCAGACCGCGACCAGCACGCAGCCCAGTAAGAGATGAAGAGATGTTAAAAGTTATCGACGAAAATCCTGGTATGAGTACTCGACAAATAGCACGGGATTTGGATGTTTCCCATTCAACTGTCTGGAGGGTTTTACACGAAAACATGCTATACCCATATCATATCCAGCACGTCCAAGGTTTGCTTCCGCGAGATTTTCCACGGCGCTTGCAGTTCTCCTGATGGATACGCAACTGTACTAGGGATGGGATTTTATCTTGTATCCTTTTACCGACGAAACTCACTTTACACGCGACAGAGTAGTGAATTACCACGATCATATTTGGGCACTAGAAAATCCACACTGATCAGACAATCTCGACACCAGGAACAGTTCAGCGTAAACATATGGGCAGAAATAGTAGGAGATACTTTAATTGGTCCTTTTATTTTCGAGTCATCGTCCGCGATTATTTAGATACAGTGTTTCCCAATCGGTGGATTGGCAGAGCAGGTCCAATTGTTTGGCCCCCACGGTCCACCGTTTGCAACCCGCTGGACTTCTTTTTATGGGGACATGTAAAGGGCCAAGTTTATGGTGCAGAACCAGTTCCCTCCATCGAATTTCTTACTGAACGAATTATGGATGCCTTCCACACTGTAAGAAACACTCCCGGAATTTCAGAACGCGTACGGCAGTCTCTGAGAAGAAGAGTGGAAGGTTGTATCGCAGAAGGAGGAGGATTTCCAGCACCTTTTATAAAAAGTCAAAGTTTGTTAGGTTTCTTATTTTTAACCGACGAAACCAAAAAGGAGGAGGTTCTCTATTCGACCCGTATATTTTATTTTCCATAATACATTTTTATGTATGATCACGCATAACTTTTTACTGAGGCGTCCGATTCCGATAATTCTTTTTTCAGTGGATAGGGTGTACTTCGAATTTGGTCCCATTTGAATTTAAAAGATAAAATCCACCCCTAAGGGTAGCGAAATGAAGGATATTGATCACTCACCCTCTGAATTCTGGTCCGTTAACCGATTCTATCAGGCATAACTTTGTACTGGGTTTTTCGATTTGGATGATTCTTTTTTTAATAGATAGGGTTTACCTTATATTTGGATTTCGAAAGGAATTAGTCACCCTTACGGGTAGAAAAATAGGGGACAATTGATTTTTCACTAGTGAACATTGGCACACACATACGTAGTTGACAATGACAGATCGCTACTGACACTATTCTTGTTGTTGAAGGATGGAATGATATACAAAGTAATGAAATAAACTAAAGAACAACGAAAATAATTTATATTACAACAAATAGTAAAAGTAGATAATCATATTATTTAACTGGTAATAGTTGAAGTAAGGATGGGTAAGTAAGTATTTTGGAAGTAATCAAAAAAAAAAGTAGGTAGTAATTGGTAGATTTTAGCCACAAAAAATTGAAAAATGAAAACTTTTAACAAAAATTAAACCGACGAAATACGGAACTGAAAAGTAAAAATAAAACTTTTAACAAAAAATTAAACCGACGAAAATCAACTGAAAGCAAGAAATAAAATAAACCTTCTTAGTCTAAATGATAATTGAGCTCCTAAACTAATGTAAGTAACTGATTTTGAGTCGGCGCCAAACAAACTGAATTGAATTAGGTGAAGCGTAAAATGATGGCAGCGAGATGCACGGCTGCGTTTTGATGACTTCTTTCATGATAATGATCTTCGATAATTGTTTATTGGCGCCGACTCAAAATCAGTTACTACATTAGTTTAGGAGCTCAATCATTTAGACAAGAAATTATTTTTTTCAGTTGATTTCGTCGTTAATCGTAAATTTTTAGGTAATGTTTAAGCAAACTTGTAATTCAGATCCCAAACCAAATAAGTAGCGTTTTTTGTTTTCATTGTGATAATAGGTTCCCCCTTTTGTTAAAAATTTCAATTAAATGTAGCGAATTACAAAAAATGATTTTACTTTTTTCTCGATAGAGGTCGCAGATGCGTAAAAATTACAGAAGACAAAAAAATTGTGAACATAACAAAGAATTCATTGCATATGTTAGAATCCACCAGAGGCGCACTACAAAAAAGTTTATGGGGCGAAAAAGTGGTTGATCTCTGAAAAAATATCTCCCTGCATACTGGATGATGTAAACCCTAAACGTAACCTATGTTTCAAATTTGATCTTAATATCGCAAAACTGAAAGAACTACGAGGAAAAAATAAAAAATTTAAATTTTTAATGCTCTGTAGATCGGTAACGAAGCGTTTACATGTTTATGGAAAAAGTCTTTTTTGAAAAATGCGCCCCTGAAATCTTGATACTGAATTTTGAAACACCCTGTATAATTGATAATGTTCACTACATTCAAAACGCATCACTTCTACGTTTTTCAGTTAAAAAAATTCAACCCATGCTTCACAGTGTTCCATGCATATACTCAGTGTTGCCAACTGCATACATGCTAAAAAACGTAGAAAAATGTAAATGATAATTAAAAATCGGAAACGCAACTTTTTCTTATTTTGTATTATTTAATGGTAGCAATGAATGAAACACTTATCGGGAAGATATTATAAACAAAAAAATCCTGCGATCATCAAACTTTTAATCCATTAACGAAGTAAACTTGGAAATAAAACATGTATAACAATCATTATAATCATAGTGTGGATTCATACAGCACAAAATAACAATTATCAAATAACAAATAAGAAATAACATTTTAGCAATATAAGTTGAACTCTATAGTTTCAATGACTATGTTCATGCAGACAAATACAATTATCATTTAAGAAATAACATGTAGAGTTGGCCAACTTTATCTTTTTACATTATTTTAAGGAACTAGTAGGCAATGACCGCATTGGTCAAACCCGGATGAAAATAACCTCACTTTTTCTAATATTTTGAGGTATTGTTTTTGTTTCATATAGTTTATTGGACATTTGAATTTTCACTTATTTTTTTTTTTTTCGAGGGACATGGAATTTCGAAAAAGTAGGATTACCAATTTAAATCATCGGATCTCCGTCTTGTCGCATGCTTACTTTTTATTTCTTAATT